>CAXHJY010000604.1:5000-62500 GCA_964016885.1 Eledone cirrhosa | reverse complement strand
TAAATTATATACTGTGGAAACCCATCAGCATCACCACTGTTTAATGTCTATTTCCCATGCTTGCATGGGTCAGATGATCCATCAGATACTGAAACTAAACCAGTCAGGTGACTATATTTTGCTTATATGCTCCGATTTTGACTTGGTTTCTGTCTAAATGCCAACCACTTTATAGCATGTACTGAGAACATTTAATAGTAAAGTGGTAATGCTGGTGCCAAGCAAAAAGCACCCAGTCCACTCTGCCAAGTAGTATAGGTGGTACAATGAGAAAACAAACCAGGTACATGCTCTGAAATGATTGGCGCTAGGAAATGATTGGCTATTTCAAGAGCTGCCCCTTGTGTTTAATTTACTTGGGTTAGTTTTTCCCAATTATATACTCCTCATTCACCAACCCTTCTCCAGCTATATTTCAATGAAACCTGTTTCTATAGAAATAAATTACTTTCTTACCTGGTTTTCCACTCTTAGCTCTTTTAATGCTTTATGGCTGGCAACTCCTTTTAGTATTTCAACAATTGATTCTCCAGAAATGAAATTTGACTCAACATTTAAGATCTGCAATGTTTTATTATCCTTCAAGGATTCTCCTAATGCCTGCCGAGAGAAAAATAGATATATTATTAAAGAAAATATCAGATAATTTTACATTATATTTTCATTGTCTAGCTCTGTGAAGCTAATAGACTGTAATTGTTTAAACCTATAAACCACAAGTGTTTAAATCTTAATTTGGAAATAAATAAGAAGTCTAAGGAGGGATAATTCTTTCATCAATTCCAAATCAACAAGATGTGATGATGATGGATCCTCCATTGATTTCAACGATGAGCATTCAGTTGTTCAATCAAATGAATGTAAGTGGTTGAGTATTCCACAGATATGTGTACTCTTATTGTAATTTCACCAGCAGAATCAGTGTGACATAATATGTGACAAGACTAGACTATTGAATTACAAATAGTCGTTCTTGTAACATAAAGTGTGTGGCTGAGTATTCCACAAACAATCCCCAGTCCACACTGTAAAACGGTGGTTTTGGTGCCACGACAAAAAGCCCCCAGCCCACACTGTAAAGTGATAATGTAAAACTCAAAACAAAAAGTGTCCAGTCCACACTGTAAAGTGGTCATGTAGGTGTCATGACAAAAAACACCCAGCCCACATTGTAAAGTTGGTAGGTGTCACAACAAAAAGCACGCAGTACACACTGTAAATGTGGTTGGCATTAGGAAGTTAGGATGGGCATCCAGCTCTAGAAACCAAGCCAGAACCAGTTCTGTAAAGCAAGACACTGTCACCTGATCTGACTTTTCTCACAATTAGACAACTCATCTAACCCATGTTAGCATGGAAAAATGGATGCTAAATGGTGATGACGATGTATGCCTTTCTCGTAATTTCTCAGGCAGAATCAGTGTGACACGGTGACAAGGCTGGACTTTTGAATTATAGGTACAATCCATCCGATAGGTTTCCAAACTGTTACCATCTACCCTATTTCACTCACAAGACTTAGGACAACTTGTGGCTAGGATAAAATACACATGCTCAAGATGTCATGCAGTAGGAGTGATGCTGGAATTTTTATCATTGTAAAGTGAATTTCTTAACCACGCAGAGAATTTAATTAAGATTTATCATTTCATTAAATATGTAGTTAGAATGTCAAAGGAAAGAATCGCAGTACATATTTTATGGACAAAGCCAACTGATTGCATATTTTCTGGCTACATCATATTTTATTTATGGATAACATCCATAACATAGGTTAGGCTTGCTTAGGGATGCAGCTGAATCATTTGGAGACAGTTGCTCTTGACAGAACTCTCTGAAAGATGTGTTTGAGAAAGAGGAGATGATGATGATGATTGAAAATAAAGGAAATTTCACCTTAGCCACAAAATCTGTAGCGTCAACACTAGCCATCTCTAAAATTTCTAGATGTGTGTTTGTCTTTAATGCTTCAACTATTTCTATCAACTTTTCTTTTGGAATGCCCTGGAAAAGATAAAATAAAGTTTCATGACACAAGAAACCTCAAAGAAGGCAAAGATACAAGTTTATTGGAACATGAATATTTGTAGACATAAAATAAAGGTACTTGTCTACTGATGAACAATGAATTAGCTGTGAAACATGTACAGCAATCTCTAATGTTTTTCTGTGTATGGAAAACAAAACAAACATTTGTCAAAATTTTCACACCAAGGCTTACAAACTGCAATCATACTGATATTAAATTTTTCTTACAAGGCTAGTGGTTAAAAATTTGAATTGGTGAATACAAGTAAACTTAAAATTTTAATTTTAGAAAATAATTTTTATTGATTAGAAATTAAAGAAAATGTACGTTATAAATAAATGCTGATTTATAGAAATTAGTCTTGCCTTAATATTGTTAAGATTAAGATGCTTCAACTTTGGATCATTATCCCTCAGTCTTTTTAAACTTTCTTCATAGTCAGTAGTATTAGGAGTCAATTCTTCGAAAACTCTTAAATCCTCAGCTTTGGCAACGCCTTTATTGAGAAACATAAAAAGAAGATAATAAACATATATATTACAATTTGAAATGTAGTTGACCCAATGTGAATGACAATAGAAAGGTCAAGCACTATGAATAATAGTTAAGAAAATCAGGTAAAGTAACTGGGGGTCCAGTTTTTGTCATCCCCATACACAATTTTTTAAAACTATTATTTATAGTCATTTACATTGGGATGATTACATTTAAAATCTCAGGTTTTTCCAATGTTCATAATTATTACAATTTTTATATACAACTGTATTAATAACAACTTTATATGTAATTTAGAAATATGTATACAGATTTGTTTTAAGTATGCAGAAACAAAGTTAAAAGGACACATAGAAGAAAAGATCCCTACTTTCTTATATTACATTTAATATTGATCTTTATTAAAAAAACGGAAGTAGGTAATTTTCTTATAGTAGGTACTTTTTTTTATTACTATTTAAAAAAAGGAAGGAAGAGCAGTGCCCATGATACTTTCCAGGGTCTTCAAGATAGGTGGGAGAGAAGAAAAATAGTTTCAAGTTGGAGATTTGCAACAGAGTGGACTCTGCTAAAGCCATCCAAAGGTTAGATAGCGGTGTTAAACCAGACAATGGATTAAGTCTACCACCCAAGTAGGTCACTGCAGAAGTTGAATTCAGAATGCAATGAGTCAAAACAAATACTGCAAGAATGCATGTATGAACTCCACATAACAACAGATAATGTCAAGTTTCAACTGAGTTGATGTTTCACATAAAGTAGAGTCTAAAATTGGCAACGTCTACCATATAACCAAAACGAAGTTTACAAAATGTAAATTTTGTAATTATATACATGTGTTTTCAGATAATGGTTTCTAATTTAGGCACAAGTCAATGAAAGTCAATCAAATTGACCCCCAGTGCGTTATTTTATCGACCCTGTAAGGATGAAAGGCAAAGCTAACCATGGCGGTATTTGAACTCAGAACTTAAATGCTGCAAAGCATGGTGCCCGATGCTCTACCAATGTGTTTTCAGATAATAAACATATATTTGGAAAGGTACTTGAAGAAATATATTTAACCAAGAAGAAGAATAAGTAGAATAAAAGAAAATATTTAAATATAGGTATGTGTATTTATATATCTAATGATATAGGGTATGTTTATGAATAAAAAATTTGAAAGCCTTTTAGCTATGAATTTTGGAAGCTGATGGCTAGTGCCACCAGGTGGATTCCAGCAGTAACAGGAGTGGGTAATCTGCCCACAGTCAACTGTTTCTGACTGATGGTTCTTTGCCTTTCATCCTTACGGGGTCGATAAAATAAAGTACCAGTAATGTACTGGATAATTGCTGGCCTTGTGCCAAAAATAGAAACAATTATTAAAACAGCGCTAAAGCACCAGTAATGCACTGGGGTAATTGCTGGTCTTGTGCCAAAAGTAGAAACAATTATCAAAACACCACTGTCTTGATAATGGGAAACTCAAATGCAAGAACTAGCTGTTAAAACAGCCGAATGCTGTTAATAATAATAGCATGGAAGTTGGGTAAAAACACCCCTAAGTTTGGAAAATAGTGGCTAGTAGCCGCTACAGAGAAACAAATTCCATATCTTCCAGAAGCGGTAGCTGTGAAAAGAGAAGAAGCTAAAAGGGACAGGAAGAAAGTACAGATGATTAAGAGAGGAGTGTGTTGGCATATAGAAGTGAAGACCTCACAGCTTTGATGGCAAGTAGGTTGGAAGATATGGAATTCATTCGTCCAGAGTGGCCACTGGCCACTATTTTCCATCCTTAGGAGTATTTTTACCTAGCTTCTATACTGTTATTATTAATGGCATTCAGTTGTTTTAACAGGTATTTCTCACATTTTATTTTTCCATTTTTCTATGAACATTATATTCCCTCAAAGCTTCATTTCCATAATTCGATTCACCGAATGTTTGTTCACACACACATACATATATATATATATATATGTATGTATGTGTTCATTTTCCTGATGTTTGTACATCACCCTATGTACTAGACATACACTTTTTGATGAGTTGTAGTGCACCTGAGCACTGTACACAATATTTCATTATTATTATTATTATATGTATGTGTGTGTGTGTGTGTTAAACAAGAAGGAAGGAAGAAAGGTTCCATAAGGCAAATGTTCAAGGAAAGACAGTATTGAAGTAGGAACTCTTCATACTAAGGAAGACAACCGCAATGAAAGGATGAGAATTACCGTATATACTCGCGTATAGGTCGCCCTTTTTAACGATAAATAAGTATAAATTTTTGGGGTGCGACCTATCCGATCGACATCAGACTGACCAATGATTTTTCATAGACTTAATCAATGATGGGTATTTATAAAAATAACTTTGTTAATACTTATATTTTGTTAATATTGTTTATTATTTAACATAATAATTTCATATATCTACCTTCTTATACATATATTTCTTGATTTTAAATTTTTTACGAAAACTTCGTAGTGTTTACGTTTTTTTCTATATGACCAAACCGTCCGTCATTAAAATCCATAGAAATGCATACCCGGTATTTAAAATGTGATTTTATTGTCTTAGCGTTGCTATGAACACGTATTGTGACGTATTTACTTTAACAGGAAACAGATTATTGTATGTGGCGTTTCTTTTCAAAATTAGCAAGTGAGAAAAGTTGATAGTTGAAATCTAGCAGTTTTCCGAACAGGTGAATTAATTAAAAATGCAGATATAATCAGTACAAGATTTTAGTCTTTCTCTACATTCCAGGCAAATATTTTCTTTAAAAAAAATGTATAAAACCTTTTCACCAGTCAAAATAATATTTGCAATGTACGGTGTAAATTTACCTAACAGAATGTTCCCAATATATAAGCTCATTAACAGATGTGAACATGTATTGGTGTTGTATCTTTCAACCACATTGCTTTAATATTTTCAATGGTGTCCGTCAGATCTTCGCTTTCACTTTCAAAGTAACTATCATCGTCAGAAATAAATACGTCTGATTCATTTGAAGATAAATCACTAATATTATCTTGTGTTTCTTTTTGATTTTGAATGTCGTCGCATGTAAAACCTTCAAAGTCAGTATTCGCTACTTTGGGAAGCCATGTTGATACGCAAAAAATCTGTTATACTTTCAACATTAAAAAACACGTTTTATTTCAAGTTGTTTCACTATATTAAGAGTTAATTTTCGCGATTAAAGGCTTTATCTCGCAGTAATCTTGAATTGACGAAATTTCGATCACGATGACGATGTTTATTTTATAAATAAAACATGGTTTGGAGTATATATCACAATGATGAAGTAATGGAAAGCTAACAGATTATTAGTTTCAATTATCATAAAAAATACTAGTTTGACGGCCCAAATATCAGTGCGACCTATCTGCGAGTCAATGGCAAATAGCCTATTTGTTAAATGAAAAGTGGGTATGCAACTTATCTGCCGGGGCGACCTATACGCGAGTAGGAAATAGTATATGTAACCCTTTTGATACCAGCCTGACTGAAACCACCCCTAGATCTGTCATACAAAAAACAGCCCATTTTAAAGTGCTCTTTTTTTATATTAAAACCTTCTATCATGATTTTATGTAAGTTATGTTACATACATCAATTCAATAATGAAAAAGTTATTTTACTAAATTCCCCAAAATTTTTGATTATATTCAATATTAATTGAAACAGACAGTTTCATTAGAAATATGCAAGGAAAAGGTTAATAAAAAAAGCGTAGCAAGTATATAAAACATTGTTACTTACCAGCGAATCCACCAACAATCTCTTTATCTTCTATGGATGCATTAAACTGAACTTGATTCAACATACCATGGAATCCAAGCACAGCTACAATGAAATGAAATTTAACATTTTGTCATTAAAAATTCAAATTTACATAAATCATTACCATAACTGTTTTTATATGTATTTGTTTTTTTTTATGCTAGTATGGGTTCAATTAGACTTTTAACCTTTAGAATTCACATTACTCTATATATACTTTTATATTTTCATGGTAAATGCTTTACCTCGCATAATTATCTCACATAATATCGAATCTATGAGATTTTGAAAGTATTTATTTTGAGAACAATACCTTAACATCAGTTTGAGTGACCAGTTACAACCAGTTTCAACAGAAAAAGGTAGAGAATTTTGGCCGGTTTGACCATTAAAGGGTTAAAGGCTGTTATGCTACTGCCAAATGGCAACACTCTCTTGGTTTATTTTTTAAAGCAAAGTATAGATCTTCACATGTCTAATCACTGAACTATAGGCATTCTGTCAATGAGGGATCATCAGTATTATTTAACATCCCTTCTCCATGATTAGATGGGTTGTCACATTATGAGACAATTTAGTGATCACGTCATGTTCCTATGGATATGTATTTTAGCTAGGTTTCTAATGCTAACCATGGACTGGGTGCTTTTTATCGTGGCACCAAAATGGCCACCTAGCAGGATGGACTTGGTGTTTTTTGTCATATCACCAGCATGACCACCTTACAGGAGGGACTAGTATATATATATATATATATGACAGGCTTCTTCAATTTCCATGTAGCAATTCCACTAACAATGTATTAGTTGGCTAAAGGCTATATCGAAAAACACTTGCATAATGTACCATGCAGTAGAACAGAACAGAAAACCATATTGTTGTGGAATGAATTTCTTATATTCACAGCCATGTCTGCATGCTAATTGTATCTTCTATATCTTTAACTTAATTATTTGATCATTAAAACCAAGAAAAATTAAGCGATTTAATGTGATGACAGCAATATTACAATGTTAGCCATAAATAAGTGGATAGTTTACCTGCTAAATCTACCAGTTCTTCTTCAGTAGCTTTAGATAAAATATCATCCCATTCAGTTTGAACTTCCTCATCTACAATATTTTCAATCTTCGGAGGTTCCTTAGGAACATAGGCTTTACCTGTGAAGCAAAATGAGACAAAAGACAATTAATAAGATTTTTAAATGTTTAAAACATGACAAAAATGTAAATAAAATAATAAAATGTGAATACAGAGACTGTCACTCCTGAAGCAGGGCTGCTAATCTCCCAGATAAACCAGGGGTATGTCTTGTTGATGTACGATTCATGTTCTACAGAGTGCACAGGAGAGGTTGTCATGTCTTTCACACAACTGAGGGTCCTGCCAACCCTTTGTTTAGCAAGCTTTCTATGGCTGGATACCCTTCCTATCACCAATCACTTTACAGTGTGTATTAGGTGCGTTTTTCATGTAGATCACCAACACTAGGGAAGCTCTCATATCCTTGACATGACTGAGGGGTCCTCCAGCCTTTTGTTTGGCAAGCTTTCTACCAGGTCTGCCAACACCCAATAACTTATACATGTACTTTTCTAAGCAGTTATTATAAAATATCATTTTAAGCCTATTTTTCCATGTTCACTTGGTTTAAACAAGTCCTCTTCAGCACCGTACTTCTTCTCTTGTCCTTCTTCTTTGTGTTCCTTGGTCTACCTCTACTACATCTCCCTTCCACTTGTAACACTTGGCACTTCTTCACCCAACAACAATCATCTGTACATGCTACATATCCATACCAGTGCAATCTTCTCTCCTGCACACTACATATGATTCCTCTTATACCTAGTTTTTCTCTTAACACATCTCTGCTTTGTTGTTCAAGTACACTACTAACATTACACATCCAATAGAACATTCCAACAGAATCTTTGGTGGATTATTTCTGACAATAAACTACATATTCCCAACCTTTTTTCTCTCCAGTGTAGGGCTTAGCTTCTTCCCAGTCTTTCTCCTCTTTGGCTTTCTTTTCAAGGAATGCTAATAACTTCTTTCTATTGAGGGGTCCAGTAGGAAGTTTGGATGTTTGATCTCGGCATCTCTGTGATGGTGGTAATAAGGAATTCTGGAATATAAAACAAATTATTAAAATAAAGACAATTAAATAACATTATTGTAATTAAAACTAAATCATCATAATCCAGCATTATTCAAGCCAATAGCAACTTGTGAACAACAGATTTAAGTTTTCATTAAAACTTTTTCTTAAAACCTCAATTTAAAAAAATAAAAAATTGTTTAACCCTTATAGTGCCACAAGACCAATATATCTACCTCAATAAGAAAAATAAGTTTAAGTTAGTCTCAAGCCTGTGTTTATCTTGGTTTCATTGGTGTTAAACAGGGCTAACCCCCAGCTACTGCTGGTACCCATTTTCTGTTGAGTGGAGTGGAGCAATGTGATATGAAGTGTTTTGCTCAAGAACATAAGTCATCCAGTCTAGGAATCGAACCCATGGCATTACAATGGTAAATCCAACACCCTAACCAGTAGGCCACACCTCAATAACGTAGCCTAAAAGACTACGGGGCAGATATATCAGCCTAAAGATGTAGCACTCTTCTTGATAGGCTAGCAAATCAGCCCTCACCACTTCCACCAATGTTTTAATGATAATAATAATAATGAAATTATTGTGTACAGTGCTCAGGTGCACTACAACTCACTAAAGGTACATGTATAGTACATAGAATAATGTACAAATGTCGGGAAAGTGAACAGTGTACGAGTCATGATATACACACAGATACATGTGTGCATGTGTGTGGAGGCGGAATGTCAGGTGTAGTGTTGACAAATTCGAGAAGCACGGAGGCTTTAAATGATGCAGTGTCCTGACAACTAACAACCGATGTAGGTAGTTTGTTCCATGCTTCAGCAACTCTGAGTATGAAAAAATGTTTCCGAAAATCATGGGAACTGTGCTGTTTTCTGACTTTTTAGGCAAGCCCACGAGTGTTAGACACATTCCTTCAACTGGGATTTCCTGGCACTTCTTTACCTAACAATCGTCATCCACACTCATCACATGTCCATACCAGTACAGTCTTCTCTCCTACACACTACATTTGATTTCTCTTCTACCCACCTTTTTTCAAAGTTCATCTATGCTTTGTTGTTCACACATATTAACATTACCCATCCATCAGAGCATCCTTACTTAATTTCTCTTTGCACATCCTCTGAATTCACTGCCCATGTCTTTTTACCATGCAACATCACACATTACACACAGGCATCATCAACCAGCCTTTCATTCATAGAGTGAAAAATGTTATTGGCAACAGAAGTAATAGCTCCCTGAACTTTTTTCATCCTGCTCTTATTTTTGCTACTATGCTCTTAGAACAACATTTTCCACTGTTAATTAGATCACCTAGATAGCAGAAGCTATCAATCTCTTCTATGGAACATTTCTGGAATTGGAAAAAGTTTATTTTAATAATGCTCTTACTATCAACTATCCTTATGTATCTGTTACATATGAAGTTTAACATTTCTGTTAGTCTACCTGCTACCCCACTACACCTCTTGTGTACCCAAAATTGATGTTGTGTATATCTTTTACAATTTCTACCTACTCTTGTTCTAGATATTGAGTAAGGACATTTTCCTGTACTCTTTTGATTCAAATTTCTGTTTCCAAAGCTAGAGTTTCTTCACTAACTCTTCCACTCTTCGGCATATAGAAGTTCCTATTGACAACCAGTCTTAAATTCCTCTGTTATGGCCTGGAAAACTATAATAAATAAGAGTAGGCTGAGGACTGAACCCTAATAAACTCCTACCTGTACCTTAAATTCCTCATTAAACTCATTACTACTCTCACTTTACTGACAATTTCTCTGAACATGGATTGCAATGCTACTCACAAACTATCCATCTAAGTCTAGTCTCCTTAGGGACCACCAAATGACAGATTGGGGTACTCTGTCAAAGGCCTTCTCCAGGTCCATGAAAGCTAAATATAGTGCCTTACATTTAGCTAACAACTTCTCTTATAACCGTCTCACTAAGAAGAGGGCATCTGTGGTGCTCCTCCTAGACATAAAACCAAACTGTATTTCATATAATTTACCTCTCTTTCCCTAATTAACTGTGTTAAGTCTCTTTCTGTCACTATTATAACTTTATACATCAGTTTTATGCCCCTATGGTTACACCTTTATAGTACATCAACTTTTCTCTTGTAACAATTAATGAGTATACTGCTATGCCAATCATTGGGTATAGCCCCATCATGTGTTACCTGATTGATTATGCAGGAGACTTATTTGACTCTTACTTTCTCAGAGGATTTCAGCATCTCAGCAAGTATCTCTGATGGCCTGGCAACTTTACCATCTTTCATTCTCTTGATTGCTTCTTTAACCCTATAACTGTCAATTTCGATAGCTGGTTCCTCTGTTTCTCCTAATCATTCTCCACATTCATTTACCTCTCGTAATAGCGTTTCCAAGCCTCTTTCTTTTGAGTGCTTGTGAAGATAAGCGCAGCAGGATCATTTTGGACTGCTTTATGATGTGGAACACCTTACGTCACAGATCCTCATGCCCCAAGACATTAGCAAACTGCCTACTTTCAACTTCTCTGATGCTAAATATACCTATCATCTAGCTTCTCTTCTAGCTACCTGGTATTGATTTTCGCTGTCTCTATTTTTCCAGTCTTTCCACAGTGTTGCTCCACCACCAGGTTCCCTTCTATCTAGATGGTGCTTTACTCCAGCCAGACATCTAATCAGTAGCCTGTAGCAGATTATCTAGAAACTTCCAGTTGAATTCTATGTCAATTGCATTATGTAGAGCTTTTCTAAACTTCCATTTATCAGAGAGCTCCCTTAGCTTTCATACTCTCCTCCTCCAAAATTTCCAGCATTTCTTGTTTTGACTTGTGCTTATAATGTTGTAGATAACATCTTATGGTTATCAGGCATTGATAATGAAAGTTTCCTGTCAGGTTTTGGTTTATTTGTCATTTTATCAGTGATTTCTATGGGTTCTATGAGAAGATGAGTGACACATGATAAAAGCAGTAGTGGTGATGATACTGACAATCTCAGTTAGCTATTTCTGGTATAATTATCTGATAGGATTGGGGTAATTTTAATAGTTCGGATGATTCTGGTAAATGGTAACCCTTACACGAAGTCAGATCTTTACCATTTATCCAGATGTTCATTAGTATGCAAATGAACTAATTAGCATAATTAGTTACATTTTAACTGTTTCTGTTAGTTACAAAGTGTTTCCCCATTTGTAAGGTTTATAGTACTTCTCTGTTCATCATCATCACCGTTTAACGTCCATTTACCACACTAGCATAGGTTAGACTGTTGTTTTTGACAATTACTCTATAAAGTTTCTTGCTATATAATAAAAAAAAATTTAAAAAAAGGCCTCCAGACCAGACACTTGTGTCAGTAGTGAAGGCATTTTATAGTTCAAGATCTACTGCAATGCTAATCACTCAACTGTATAATGAAAATGGTGTGCACTTTAGCTAAGAAACTAATTAGAAATGAGGAAGTAGTATTTTCTTTCCTTCACAATACCTTTGAGAAGTTTTATATTCAAAATTAATGAACCACTAGGCTGACTTAAATCAGTATCATTACTCACTATTATCAACAACCAACAAATGTTTTGTAGTCATTTTCTTTGCTAAAACAGGAGATAGCCATGCAGTCCTTATAACAAGCTTCCTCGTTTTACCCTATTGTCTGCATCTTCACACACCAACCTGCTGGCTTTTATTTCCTCCTCCTCCATTTTTAGCCATCTTTCTTGGTATTTCCCTTTCCCTACTCCTTAACAGATTTATTTCCATCATTTCTATCACCCAGTTACTTTTCTCCTTCCTTAACACACAACATAACCACCTCGTTCCATTTCTCTTCATAACATTCATCACTGGTTATATTCCTTTCATCCAGTCACTTCCATCCCTCCTCAACACATAGCCCAGCCATCTCATTCCATTTCTCTTCACAACATTCATCACAAGCTCTATAATTCATTGTCTTCCTACTTCTGAATAATACTCCACTCATCCATCGAACCATTCCCATTTTTGTTCTCTCCAGCCTTCTCTGCTGCTCCACATTCAGATACATGTGTCCAGTTTAGAATAGGTATACCATGTCCTAAAGGACAACTTAAGAGATTACCACCAGAAAGGGGATCCAACCATAAAACACTGTCTCAAAAAGGACCCCAAGTTGAGTATATTTATACAATCATACTATCATTACTGTAGTATCTATTTGATGGATTGGATTGGTGTGCACTGCAGAAAATGTTACCTGTCCCATAGCCTTTATAAACAGAGCTGTGGTTGCCCAATGTTTCAGGTTTCAGTGGCAGTTATATCCTCATTATCATCACCATTGACTGTGGCTACCCAATGTTTCAGTGGCAGTGATATCTTCATATCACTGTGGAACCCAATATTTTAAGGTGTGATTTAATTATTTATGAGGACCTTCTACTACCAAATATCACTTCTTTTCTGCTTCTTATATATGTCAGGTGATGTGAGATCTGTTGTTGCGGATCATATAAACCAGTAGTAACTGTGTCATGGTTAGGCCATCGGTGACTAAACTGGCAAATCCCACTCTAGCTTTTCATCCTGAGGTGTAAGAGGGTAGGTGAACACCCTGATATAAAAAACAACAATACTTGTTATTTACAAGGATAGATGACCTCAAGATGGAGTCAATAGCCATTAAGCACACTATTAAGGCTTTTAAGTCTAACAGTGTTGACAAATCCTGCACCTAGCTACCTTAAATATACTAGTTTTCATTTCTTTTGAGCTAGGGAAACCTAGGTGAGAGAAGCTTGTTGATAAATATGAGGACCACTTAAGTCAGCTTTGATCAGATCTGGCTGGAATTATCATTTCTCACACTTGTAAACAACAGATGTGTAGTATTCATATATTTCATATGTTCACCTTACATAACTACATCAATGAAGTACCCTCTTGCATATATGTATTATGTCTAGAAACATCCAGTTGCCTTCATAGTTCTTGTGTAGTGAAACCATCTTGTTTATAGACCATCTCATCACAGTTTTCTTTTCTAGTTGAATAGATTCAACCTAAAATGCTTGTGATATTGTCATGTACTACCACATTCCTGAAAGAACATCACATAACCAGTCTTTTGGACATCAGAGAGAGAGAATAATGTTTGGTGACACCAACGTCATAATCCTTCACATTATATTACTCCCAATTGTTCCATGGTAACCGTTTTGTTACTATATTTCTAATGACAGACACTACCAATGTCATCATTATTGTTTAACATCCACTTTCTCTGCTAACAAGGATTGGACAGGTTACCAACAGATCAGTTTGGTACTCAAGTGGAGCTACTAACCCCATGGATGTGTTTGAACTAATTTTAAAAACAATGAAAGATATGGGTACATAAGAGATAGCAAGCAGACTAAAGGGAAAGGACTTTGTATACAGTAGATGTTCTGGGACACTTCATAGTAAGAGTGTCAGTGATATCCCTTTAGAGAAAAAACACCAACATTCTCTGTTGTATTGTGCAACTGAGGACACATATCTTCCCTTTTATTGTCTTTATTTCTGATTCTTTTTATTATGTTCATTTTACAAATCACAAAAATTATATAATTTAATTAGAAAACATTTTTGTTTTTAAATCCTGCAGATATTTCATCAAAAATATATAAGGATTAAGTACACTAAGTATTAAAAATTATAAAATTGATTTTATATAATAAAACAAACTTTGACACACTATTTCTGCCAGTATGCTGAAAAGTAACCCTCATTAAACTACACTACACTAAAGCAGTTTAATATTTTGTAAACTAATGTTTCCACGAAGCCTTTTATTCTGATAAGAAAACAGCTTCAAAATCTATTGTCTACCCTTTCTTTAGGAATGTAAAAATCTATTTATTTCTAATTTTCCCCTAAACATCATTTGGCATATGTACATCCAATCCCTTCTGAAAAAATATACTCATATATCCTCGAACCTGGTTGACAAATATGGCAACTTCTTGGTTCTTTTCACGCAAAGAAATAAATTCTCATTCAAATCATTATCATCAAACATTAACACTTAACATCCAAAAATGATTTAGCAGAAAATATCTAAAAATAGGTTTGTTAATTCAAATGATTGTAGTATCTTTACTAGTGAACTGATTGTTGTGAAAATTTGCAGTGAACTAAAATAAAGACTTTAATTTTAATATAATACAGTTATAGTGATGTTTTGTACTTTTCAAGAACGTCTTTTTAGTGTGGTTTCATGCAGTATAGGATATTAAGAGTTAACTTGAATAAACTGCATAACCAGTCTCATCAAACTATATAACAACTTTTACCTGAAAGATACCCACATCAACAAAGGGAAATGATGGGGAAATTATAAATGATAGTTTGCAACCACTTCAATCTTTCAGTAATTTCTAGTACAGTTTCTAAAATGTTATTACATCAATGAGTAAACTGCAATTCTATATTAGATTATCAATAAATCACAGCTCTAGAAACGATCAAAAACCCTTCAACAAGAAAATATTGTAGTTAGATTAACTTCCTATGAACAGTTACAGTTTCTTAACTTGATGAGTAGCTTTCTTATTGACCATAGATGGAGCTACTTAACTTCATCTACCAACATAGCATTGTCTGAAAACCTCTCCCATTGCCTCACTCCTCCATTCTATATAATGAACTTCTTACCCCTACTGACAATCACATTTATTCTAACACTGATAATTATTAATTCCACTCTATTATTCCAAACATACATCAGTCTCATTCTTATAATAATGATTTCCTACATTATCAGGACAGACATGGACTCTGCAAGTCGCAATGGAAGCAACATGTCTAAGAGAGCAGTAACTCCAAATAAAAACTTACATGAAGAACAACCCATCCAGAAAAGTAGTAACTCCATATAAAAACTGCCCAGAAAAGACTCCATAAGTTGTAAAGAAAGAAACCTATCTAGGGGAGCACTAATTCTGAATAAAAACTGACACAGTGTAGAGAGGACACTTCAGTCCTGACAGACAATCCTTCTAGTGTTGGTAGCACCATAAACACATTTAGTTCATGATGTAAAGTGGTTAGTGATAGGAAGGGTAACTGCATAACCAGTAAAAAAAAATGCCAAAATATTGAAAATCTACTGTGATAGGATTCAATTACACAGAAATTCCAAACACAACACAGAGTTACAGCAGCACCATATTTCTACTCATGAACAACTTACACAATAAAGATCAAGCTCTAGTTTTCTATTAAGCCTATATCCTCAACATAACCTACAATCTACACAGAGGAGATTAGCTTTCCTTTGAGAACTATAATGTATTCTTGCTCTGAACACTTACTGACTCTTCCATCATGAGAATGTTTATTTTAAAAGAAGCACATATGATCAAACATCTCAGATAAATTAGACTGTACATACTCGTGTATAAGACCCATCTTTTTACAAAAAAATATGACATGAAAAACTCACCTCATTTCTATCTACACACATTCTCTTCATTCAATACCAATCTCCATAACTGGCAACTATACAACATCACACTTCATATGCAGGCATCATAAAATCTACCCTTCCATTGGACAAAGAATCCCTTCATTGCCAGCAGAAGTAGTAGCTCACAGAAATTTTTCCACCGTTTTTATTCTGGCTACTATACAGTAAAAATAAAACGGTGGGTACTATAAATAAAATTTCCCCAAAGTAGACTTATCCTTAGTTTAAGAGTGATTGGGAAGGTAATGGGTGCTACCCTTCTTCAAATAACAAAAAGAAAACGAGTTTAATAATGAGAAGTTGTTATATTACTAAGTCCTTCCAAATTCTTATTTTCAAAATAATTGGAAAATCATAATCAGAGTCTTTTATTAGAAATATGATAATGAAAGGTTTAATTCAAAATGTTAGTAGGAAAGTAGTTGGTAATTTAGAAAAATCCTAAAATAGTAAACCAAAACTACTTACATCTGGATCAAAATCTCCATTGAGTTCCTCAACTTCCGCTTCAGTAAGTCCTTTAAGGAGATCATCTAACTGATTCCAATCAAAGTCCTCATCCTTATCCTTTGAGGCAAGAGTATTGTACATATCGGCTGCTTTAGTTGCTGCAACCTGAAATACACATAATAATAGATATTAACATTAATAATAATAATAATGATGGTGGTGGTGGTGGTGGTGATGATGATGATGGAGATTTCTTTAATAACCATAAGGGCTTTCACATAGAAATAAACATTATAAACATAGGGGTCACAATCCATGTGGGATTGGACAGACAAAATGTTATAAAAATGAGGGTAGAAGGAAGGACATTATACAATAGACAGATTAGTTTGATAACCCTAACCCAGTCATGGTCAGGCCGTCACAAACTAAACCGGCAACACCCACCTAGCTCGCCAGGATGAGGAGAATTTGAGGGCTCATAGCAGCACTAAAACCAAGAGCTGTCAATGCAATGGCAAAGACAACAACAATGATGATGAATTACGTAAAAATAACTTCTCAAGTGCTATGATAAAATGAACCCAAAGTATTCTGCAGAGTGATGGAACATATATAAGCTAGATCTAGTCTGTCAGAGCTTAGGGGCTCTAATTAAGATTTGACTTGGCCTGTAATAAACCTAGCAAGCAGAGAAAACATGATGATGATTCTAAGTTATGTCATTTTCACATTGTTGTTTTTTTTACTTCTGTTCAATTCTATTTATGAAATATGTTAGAACAGGAATCTCAAAAGGACTATTACGTCCTGGGTGAAGTAGTGTTATTTCCACCAATAATAATGCTAATCTGCAATACAGCTTACCAAGTGCAGAGTGCAGTGGAAAATGATGCAAAAATGAACATAATTTCTATGTTAATTTAGATATAGGACCTAACAGATAAAAGTATTTTTAAAATGATCAAAAGCACTGTTGGTTCTATGAAACAAAACTATTCATTTTAAAGGGTTCTTATTTAAATTAAAATATTCCAACATAATTTCAGATATGAACTGTATGTTAAGTTATTATTTTACTAAAGCCTGAAAAATTCTTCATAAATAAATTGAAATAGAGAGTATTTCATTAGAAATACAGTCATGAAAGGGTTAAGCAAACGCGATTCCAGGTAAAATTATTATTAATAATAAGGGTATTTGAAGTAATGTTACTCGACAGAGTGCATAGCTCAGAGATCAGAGAGTCACTCCAAGTAGAGCTACTTCTTCAAATTGAGAGATCACAGTTCCAATACTACAGACATGTCTGTAGAAAGAAATGTCTCAGGAAAGAATTGCTTGGCAGATTTTACAAGCAAAACCAACTGGCAGGAGACACAGGGATAGACTCTGAGCAAGATGGCTGGATAACATCGGCTGGTTTTGCTTGGGGATCCAACCGAATCTATTGGAGACGGTTGCTTCTGACAGGATCCGCTGGAAGGAAGACTTGAGGAATCTGCCCCACGACCCTCCCAGGAACAAGTGGGAGGAGAAGGAGGATTAAGGTTATGTTAGTCTTTTTTATGTTTATCAGAGTACCTTCACTGCCAAGAAGTATAGTTATTGCAATGTTCTTAACAGTTGTGTGCTTCAGACTTCATATTTGGTGAATATTTAAATTAAGGACTATATATGGTTTTAAACAAAATAGCATACATGATTGTGTGGTTAAAAAGTACACTTCATAACCATGTGGTTTCAGGTCCACTGCATGGCACTTTGGGAAGTGTTTTCACCTATAGCTTCAGGCCAATCAATGTTTTGTGAGTGAATCTGCAAGACAAAAACTGAGGGAACTCGCCATGTGTGTGCACGCACTAAAATAATTGTTTCTACGTTAGGCACAAGGCCAGCAATCACCCAGTGCATTACTGGTACTTTATTTTATCGACCCCGTAAGGATGAAAGGCAAAGTCAACCTCGGCGGGATTTGAACTCAGATCATAAAGGGACGTAACTATGCTGGAAAGCATGGCGTCCGACCCTCTACCGATACTCCCAATCCACTGCACGCACTAAAATAATGTAATGCAAGAGGTGATGGTTGTTTGCATCTTGCATAAAAAGTATATCTCACAGCTTAGGGGTTCAACATAGATGAAAAGCATATACCATACTTAAAAATATAGTATGGGTTGGCATCAGGAAAAGTTGAACAATTGCTTCAAAAAAGTCTTGTCCAACCCATACCTGCATGGAGAAAGTAGACGTATATATATTGATGATGATGGTGGTGATGATGACATTTAGAATTTAGTTATGTTGTGCCTATTCAGCAAGGCAAATTACTCTGCTTGTCTGTGACTCTTGGCTGAGATTAGATGCCACACCCACATTGCAATTCAGTAGTAGGAGAAGCATTCACATTAAAATAATTTGCTCCAAAAATTTAGACAGTGAAAATTCTCATTTCATGTTAGCATAGTAAAATGTATGTAAAATAGAGAGAGAAATAAAAAAAAAATTCAATTCAATCTAGCATATTTTTTAATTAATTATTAGAAACGCCTAGTTTCCTCTGCAAGCAATGTTTGTATGAAGCTGTTGATGCAAATATTTTACAACTGGAATATTTTTCTAACTTCACCAACTCAACTAGGGTTATCTATTTTTAGCTGTGCTAACTGTGGATAGTAGAGTAACATCCCTTGCTAAAGTTTTGCAGCATCACTAACTGACTGGTTTTACAGTCATTCTTTTCAAATTACCTACATTAACCCTTTCATTATCATATCTTCAATTTGGTATTTGTGCCGACCCTTACCTATGGTCATGAATCTTGGGTGTAATGACCGAAAGAATACGATCACAAATACAAGCGGCCGAAATGAATCTTTGGAGTAATGTTATCAGATAGAATGCGTAGCTCGGAGATCAGAGAGTCACTCCAGGTAGAGCCGCTACTTCTCCAAATTGAGAGATCACAGCTCCAATACTACAGACATGTGGTTAGAATGTCTCAGGAAAGAAGCGCTGGACAGATTTTGCGGGCAAAACCAACCGGCAGGAGACCCCAAGCAAAATAGTTGGTTAACATCCATGAGCTTGGGGTTCCAGGCAGATCAGTTAGAGACAGTTGCTTCTGACAGGGCCTGCTGGAAGGAGTGTTTGCAGACTCTGCCTCCATAACCCTCTCAGGAATAAGTGGGCAAAGAAGAAGATGATTATCGTATTTGTAATGAAATACATTGTATTTCATGAGAGTAACAAAGAATTTTGTCATATTTACTGAAATTATTAATTATTTCATTATACTAAGATAGCAACTTAGCATATTTTTTATATAAAATTATGTTGGAAAATTATAATTTAAATAGGAATTCTTTAAAATGGGTGGTTTTGGGCATGCTGGTACCAAAAGGGTTGCCCACAATTTCATTATATTATATATATTGGGTTGATCAAAGCTTCTGTTCAGTTTTCTTAGGGAAAATGAGACAGTTTTAAACCCAAAGCAATTTATTCAATCAATGATATAGTTGCCATTTCGTTCCAGTACCTTCTACCATCTTCTAGGTAGATGCACTATTCCCTGTTCAAAGAATTTCCCGTCTTTACTGGTGAAGAACCTTTACGTTCTAAAGAATTGAAAGTCTGTCCATTCAAAGAATTTTGAAGAGATCAAACAGGAGGAAATCTGAAGGTATAAGGTCAGGGAAATATAGAGAGTGAGGCAAAACTTCCCAGTCAAGCCCCAGTAACTTCTGCCGTGTCAGCAAGGAAGTGTGTGATCTGGCATTGTCTTGATAAGAGTCAATACCCTTTCGATTAGCAAGTTCTGGATGCTTCTGGCGGATCGCTGCATTTAATTTATCCAGGTGTTCACAGTACATGAGAAGAAGCTCCTAAAAGAAAACACCCTTCCAATCCCACCTAATTGAAAGCATAATCTTCTTTGAAGGTTGTTTGTGGTGGTTCTTGGTGCTTCCCCCATGATTGTTTTCACTTCACATTGTTACCAGTTACCATTTTCTTCAGAAAGGGATCTTTTTTTTTTCACATTTAAGGCAAAGAATTGCAGAAGGAAATCCATTGGGTGAGGTTTGTTTTGTTCAAATCATGGGGAACCTAAACATCGATCCTGCTGATGTAACCAAGTTTATGCAGATGGTTTTCAACAGTTGAATTGGATATCTGGAAAATATCTATCAAAACTACATCTAAGAAGTTTGATAAATAGAGATGGAGAAAAAAATACCAAACCAATATTGGGATTGAGAGGATAAACTAAAAAAGACCCTTAAAGATACTGCCCCAGTATGGTTACAGTCAAATGACTGAAATCAGTAAAAGAATAAAAAGCAAACAGATTTTTTAAATCAAACATCAAGATGGCAAAAAAAAAAGATATGTAGTAGTGGGGATCTGTAAGATGGTTGAGTTTGTGAGAAAATTAATTGAAATATATGAGGATCTAGGGATCACTGAAATAACTAAAATATCAAAATTATCAATATTAACAGAAAGAGAGGGGCAAAAAAATTAAATATCTTGAAAAGCTGATTTTCCTCACTAAATTAATTGATAATATTTAACCCTTTTTATACAAACTCACCTGAAACCGCTCTGATTCTATGATACACAAATGCTCATTTTAAAATGTTCACACTTATATTAAAACCTTCCATTATAATTTTATTTAAGAAAGCTTTGTTTCAAACATCAGCTTACTAAATGAAAAAGGTTAATTATTTCATTAAAATTTGAAAATGTATTGATACACATAGACATTGTATTTCATTAGAAATCTGATAACAAAATGATTAATAAAATACAATCTTTAACCCTTTGCTGACCATATTTATAATAAAATACACTGTATTTGAATTAATGAAGAATGTGGAGGAATTTATTAAAATTATTTGCTTATTGATATTTGGAACATGAGTAAACAAGATACTTATATAAAATGATGTCCAAAGATTTTAATATAAATAGGAACCCTTTAAATGGGTGAATCTGTTTCATAGAAATAGAACAGGTTTTGGCCGAGTTGATATCAAAAGGGTTGGTGCTTGTGTTGTCAGAAGTTTTTTATTAAAATAGGAACCCTTCAAAATGGGTGGTTCTGTTTCATAGAACCAGGTTGGTCAGGTTGGTACCTGGGCATTGTGTGCAGAGGATATACGCAGACTAGAGAGGAACGAAGCTTGCATGCTCCGCTGGATGTGTAATAGTAACATACGTGAACGGCAAAGCATAAGCGAACTAAGGAAAAAATTAGAAATAAGAGGGATCAGATGTTGTTTACTCGAGAGAAGGCTACGTTGGTATGGTCACGTGATGCGTATGAAAGACGACAGCTGTATAACAAAGTGCAGGGCAATAAAGATAGACGGTAGCTACGGAGTAGGCAGACCCAGAAAAACCTGGGACGAGCTGATAAATTCCGACCTCACACACTTACACCTCTCCAAGACAATGTCACTGGACCGAGACCTTTGGCGGTACTATAGAGAAGACCCGCCTTACCTAAATACAAAGTAAAACCTACTACAGTCAGTAGGCATCTCTAACAAAATACACCCCGTCCCACCACCCCCACCCCATCCACACCGCCCCTTTCAATGTAAAGTTATGTTGGTGCCACAACATCCAGGCCGAAACAAATGAGATCGTGTAGGTGTCACAACAAAAAAACACACAGTCCACGCTGTAATGTGGCCGTGTAGGCAACACGGTAAAAACCTCCCAGCCCCACACTGTAAATGTGGTTGGTGTTAGGAAGGGCATCCAGCTGTAGAAAACCCGCCAGACAGTCCACGCTGTAATGTGGCCGTGTAGGCAACACGGTAAAAACCTCCCAGCCCCACACTGTAAATGTGGTTGGTGTTAGGAAGGGCATCCAGCTGTAGAAAACCCGCCAGACAGTCCTATGCGAGCAAGACAATCACTCTTGCCTCAAGTGGGAAAACCCCCGTCCAAACCCATGCAAGCGTGGAACACGGACGTTAAACGTTGATGATGATGATGGTATCAAAAGTGTTAATCTATAAATATAGAAGAACAGCAGATGCTTATCAAAATACCAGCTTGCCCATATGGATATTAATTGGAACAGAATAAATCAAACAGTAAAATACTAAAATTAATATATTTAGTTATATATCTGCATTGTTGTATAAATATAATAATATTTAGTGACTGAATTACATATTTTATAGAAAATTTAGAATCCATATTGACCAATAAAAAAACTGATGTCATTTAGTTCAGATGATAGAAATATATAGAAATAAAGCTTTTTTTATGTAAACAAAAGGTGTTTATTATGTGTACAGCTGTTAATGGAAACAGAAAAGTGTGTGCATGCATACCTGTGTGTTTGTGCATGCACATGCACGTGTGTTTGGGTGTGTATATGCATGTGTGACATTTTGAATATGCATTCAGAAATTTGAAAAGAAAAAGAACTACTACCGTGTTTCCCCGATTATAAGCCATGGCTTATATCAATTTTTACTCCGAAATGTACCACTACGGCTTATTTTCGGGGGAGGGGGTTCATATACCGAAAAAACGTCACTACGAAACTGAAAATTACAAATTCGCTAAATGATTGGAAATTACGAAAAAAAACAATCGGCATTTACGCGTAACGTTTACTTGGAAGATCAAATTTATTAAAAATTAACACACCCTTTAATGCAAAAACTCATGAGCGAAATAATCCACTAATTTATTCAAAAATAATCATGTCATCCTGCTCTGGAATGTCATTTTTTCCAAATCAGTGGATTCAATGATTCCTGTGGAATTTTCTTGTGACTCAATTGCCTGCAGAATTTTTGTCCCTAGTCTTTCATGTTGAGCGATAGAGGTTGAATTGAATAGAGAGTTCTTATCCAGATAGCCTGCTCGTAGTGCATTCATGACACAGCTATCTGTGATTTTGTTCCATGAATTTCCCACCCAAGTCACGATCTCTTGAAGGATGGGCTTCACGAAAGTTCCCAGCTCATTTCTCGCCATTCTGTTTTCGATGTAGTCATTTATTTCCATGCGCAGATGGTCCTTGAATGGTTTATTCAGTGCGATGTCAAGAGTCTGGAGATAGGCGGTCATTCCTGCGGGAATCATGATTTGATCGATTCTTCTTTCTGCAAGAAAGTTCTTCATATCTTTGGCGCGGTGCGTGCTGGCTGAATCCCAGACTATGAGACCTCTTTGGGTTCCATGCAAAATCAATGGCAGCATGAAATCGACACACTTCCTTAAAACTGCCTGTGTGCACCGCGCCTTTTCAGTTTCCAGAACACAGATACCTGAAACACGTTCAATTTTATCTTTCTTGCCTTTAGTGATGATTAGAGGTGGGACTTTGCTTCCTTTGAGACAAATTGCCAAGATACACGTAACTCGTGCACTTTCGTAACCAGTGGATGGAATGTAAATTGATGACGCACCCCTTTGGTCAATTGTAAATTGAGAGCTTTGACCCATGAATACTGCTGTTTCATCCATAGCAATCATGTTGGAGAGATGGTAGTTAGAAAAGTCTATTCCATCAACAAAAGACTTAAATGCGAGTGCACGTTTAATAATCTGTGTTGTCGATCTTCTCAGAGAAAATTTGTGTCGCTGAAGGAAATTATCCAGCCAGTGTTTGGATGCTTTGAATTCTTCTGGAACTATACCAAACTCTAGTGCATTTTAAGGGCAAATGTTTGAATATCAGCCCTGTGAACAACCAAAACTCTGGCTCTTCTTTCAGCGATCCATTCACAGATGATGTCTTCCAGCTCAAGAAATATCGGTTATCGACCAGATCCATGCTTACGTTTCTTTGCTTTTCCCTCGGCCATGCCCTGACTGAGTTTATCATAGTCCATTCTCCATCTTTTAACCATTCGGAGATCCAGATTCTTTTCTTTGCAGAAAATAGTAACATTCTTTCCCAGTGATTCCTCCACAATTCCTTTCTTGTACTCGATTGTATAACTCTTCCTTCCTTTCATCTTGTCTAGGGCTGAAAATGATCTTCTCCCCTGAAGTTACTGATGAGCCATTACTTCCGGTTTGTACCTGCATTTGCATACGCAATATTGATTGCACGCACTTCCCCCTTTCCTTTTGTAAATTTCATTATCGATTTTTTTTCACTTCCGCGCACTCCACAAACTTCTTATACACCCAGTTAGTTTTACATTAAGATACAATCCTGTTCTATAATGGCTGATTACGCCAATTTTCATGGTTGGCCATTTTTTTCTTTTGCCGTTCATTTTTGCTCTGGCTTATTTTCGGGGCATGGCTTATATTAAATCCATCCTGAAATATAGTGCTACGGCTTATTTTCGGGGGTGGCTTATAATGGGGGAAACACGGTAGTAGTATTAATGATACCACTATTAATGCTAAGTTACCCCAATGTTCTCAACTAAATTAAGTTACATTATTTAAAGTTTAAAAATCAATCAGAAAGGAGCAGTCTATATACACTTCTCTTTGTCGAAATTTGAGATAAAATTGATAGAAAATACAAGCTAAATTTAATGTATGTATAACTACAGTCAATAAGCCTTACTCTGAAAAAGCAAACAAATGTGAAAAACATTCTTTTAGTCTCTTTGTACAAGAGACAGTAGATGACAAGGTGGTGGACTAGGAGACAGCAGATCAGATGATACAGGGTGGTGGTAGACTAGGAGATATCAGATCAGATGATATAAGGTGGTGGTGTTTGTCATGGACTATGAAACAGCAGATCAGATATGATAAGGTGGTGATCATGGATGGACTAGAAGACATCAGATCAGATATGGTATGGTGGTGGTGGTGGTGGTGGTCAAAGAGACAGCAGATCAGATATGATAAGGTGGTGATCATGGACTAGAAGACATCAGGTCAGATATGATAAGGTGGTGGTGGTGGTGGTCAAAGAGACAGCAGATCAGATATAAGGGGCTGGTGGACTGGGAGACATCAGGTCAGATATGGTAAGGTGGTGGTGGTGGTCAAGCAGACATCAGATCAGATATGATAGGAGGTGGTGGACTGGGAGACATCAGATAAGTTATGATAAGGTGGTAGTGGTGGCTGAGGAGACATCAGAACAGATATAAAATGGTGGACTAGAAGGCATCAGATGAAATAAGATAATTATTTATATATTAACACCTGTCTCATAGACATGGTGACATCTTTCAACAGTCTAGTTATTCACTTAGCCATAAATAGGTACAACAGGCTGGTAGAGGTAGCTAGTTCACAGCTGTATGCAAATGAGCACTCTTAAAGTTGATGTCTTGGTAGTTTGCAGTGCCAAATTCCAGTTAGTCCTCTGGTTACATAGCTTAGAGAAGGATAGGCTCGGACTGAGTACTGACAGTCTGAAGTAAACCATCCAATCCTTACTAGCAGGAAAAACAGACATTAAATGATCATAAAGAGGGTTAAATGAAACAAAAATTGTTTAAGAGAGAGTTATTTAGATAGAAAAAATTATATAAAAACACCTTAGGACTCCAGAATATTCTTTAGAAAAATCTCAGGTTCCTTGGAACATCCTTTATGAAGCATTGCACTAGAGAACTAAGTTTTTATAAATATTAAAACTAAAACTTCCTTGGCTGTTGTTATTGATTCGGTGAGTTTTGTCTAAAGCCACACTGTTTTAACGAATTGGTTATTTTAGTCACCTGTGCATATAACATACAACAAAAACCTCACACTACACTGTTTAAAGGTGTATTATATATACAAGTGGGAGTATTTTTAATAGAAGCTGTATGTAAGGTGGGTGGGTGTGGACCCATAACTCCTGATGGAGTTATGGGTCCACACCCACTGTAGGGGTGTTTCTTGAATATTTTAAAACTTAGTGGAGCCCATCTCCTCTCCAGGTTTGAACATAGCAAATTTCTTCCAGAGAAAGATAGAGAATGAAAGGGAGGAAGTGAGAAAGAGATATAGAGGAAGAATCAACCCCAGTACTAGACTGGTACTTTTTTTTATTGACCTTGAAAGGATGAAAGGCAAAATTGACCTCAGTGGGATTTGAACTCAGAGAACAGAGAGCTGGTGGAACAAATACTACAAAGCATTCTATCCAACACTCTAATGACTGCCAAATTGCAGTCTATAAGGTAGAACTAGGTACATGGTTAGAAAGTAGATACAGCACTTTGAGTAGATGTTGAAATGAAATAAACTTATTGATGAGTGAAATATCTATGGTGGATGTTGCTTTCTATTTTGTTTTTGGAGCATCAGAAACAAAGTTTATAAAGAATTTATACAAAAAAAAAAAAAAGGAAGAAAAAAGTTGAAGAGACCCACACACTCAATCACACACCACAAAAAGGGGCACTGGAATTTCCCTCTAATAATTTTTTAGGCAAGTCAACACACTCACAGAACTACTGTAGATGATAGCATGGCTATGACACTGGAATAGCCAATCACCCTCATGGGCTTCCTTTCAATGTCAGTAAGGCAAACCATCAACAATAACAAGAACCTCATTGTCAATGATCTAGCTCCCCCCAATTAACTTGTATGCCACAGGTTGAAAAAAATTGTTTGCAGAAAATTCTTGGTATTTAAAAATGTTATTCCCTTTGGGTATGGATGTGGTGCCACCTTTTCTGCAGCGTCTAGTATGTGGGAAGGGGCAAAAGAGTCACTATCTTAATAAAATCTAGAGCAGTGGTTCTCAAACTTATTTCATGGAACTGATACCTGTATTTTATACAATGTCTCATCTCTAATTTTAGTACAACATTTAATGAAACAGAAATTGTTTTAGAAAGAGCAGTTATTAGTATTAAAAATAATAATAATAATTTTATGTTAAGAACTGTCCAAGCCTTGCTATCAGGGAAACTGATATTAAATGATGTTGATGACACTTTATCTCCTGGATTTCCTTAGAACCTACTTTAAGAAACACTGATCCAGAAAAAATCTAATATACAAGTAAAAACTTATCTAATGATTTGATAGAAATTTATAAAGAGTATACTGAAATATTTTTATTAGAAACCTTTAAAACGTTCTACACAAAAGATTAACAAGAGAAATGTTTTCCTAAACACGAGAGCTGTTAAGTACATTCCAAACATGTTACCTGAAACCACTAATTGATTCTGTAAATGTTGATAACATAACTTTGAAATTAGAATGTTGGATTAAAGTAGTGTAGACTTATCTTTGAAAGAATCAATATTTCAACATTTATGCTAGACAAACCAAACACTAATCTACATTTATAGCATGTTCTCAAATTAAATGGGGTAGTGTCCTTGTTATCTATTTCTAGTTAAACAAATGTCCTATAAAAATTAGATAGTCGAGATCTTCAATTTCTCTTTTGTTTAACAATTACAAACAATGCAACATTCTTTACGAAGAAGTTCAAACAGAATATAGCATTTAAATAAGGTACAAAAGCTAATACAAACAATTCTGATACCAAACTGTCTAAAACTGCTCCTGGTTCTATGACACAGAGTTGTTTATTTTTAAGTGTTTATATTTTTAAAAAATCTTCTACTATCATTTCATGTAAGAACTTTTGTTAAATCATGTTCCAAACATCATCTAAATGAGAAAGTTAGTTATATTACTAAACCCCTCCAAATTCTTCATTATTTCAAAATTATATGAAAATCATAAGCAGTGTGTTTTATTAGGAATATGATTAACACACCATCAGAAGCTAGAAAAAGTAAGTAGCTTATAACAGGTAATTTGACACTTGTTCTGTACAGTTAAAGTAAGTGAATATGTACCTACGAAGTAATAGTTATTATAAATTACTATTAAAATAAACAACTTTTTAAAAATAATTTACTAAACATCTACACTACTTCATAAAAAAAATATCTGATATACAGAAATAATAAGTATAGTGAAGTGATATTAAAACTAAGAATAATAAGAGAAATTCCAACCTACCATGGTTACAAATTCCTATCCCCTTTTCAGTAAAGCAAGGTGCTATCACTTGATAGGATTCAAAAGCAGTTATTTTTAGAAGTAAGATGCTGAGAATATGGAACTCCAGTGCCAAGCTAATTCCAAGCTGTATTTGTTGAGTTGTTGAGGATAAATATCCAGAAATTGGCTATCCAAGGCTGAAGAGTTAAGAAATAGGTCGAGAAATTTTTGAAAAAATAGTTTGTAAGTTATTTCAGATCTAGTAAATTAGTCACGGCAAATGAGTGATATTCTAGTTTGTTCTCCAGTTTGGTCTTTAACAGTAAAATAACTTCACAAAGCTGAAAAAAGGCTGGGCCAAATGTTCACCGAAATCAAAATATCGTGGATATTGACAGAATATAACAGCCTGGATAGCCAACTTCTGATTTTAGCTGGAGTTGAGTTTGCAGTTGAGGAAGAATGGCTTCCAAAATTTCAGCATATTACAGAGAGAGAGAGAGAGAGAGAGGGATGAGTAGGAGAAGGAGAGAAGATAAGGAACAGGTGAAGCGAACCACTGAGGTAGTCAGTCACTTCACTGCAACTACGTATTTCTTCAGAGGGAGATGCAAGATAAGAACATGAGATTATATATATATATACATACATATAGCACAGAACACAGTGCAGAAGTCTATTTCAGTAAGAGAGAGAGAACAGATGAGTTACTGAATATCTCTTCTAATATTGAAATATAAAGATGTGATGTGATGAAACTAAATCCCAAGAAAGTTACACTCTCAGAACATAGAAATAAGTTTGTTCTAATTTACCATTCATAATATTATATATTTATGTAAAGATTAAATATATATATAACTTCAATTAAATTGAAAGAGAAAGAATTTATTGTTAACAATTATGAAAGTATTTTAATTGAAAAATAATCTATTGCAATTTCAGATGTATAATTCCATAAATTACAGAAAAATGTAGATTCTAGAGGTCAGAAAAAAAAAAAATTTATGAACAGCAAGATTTTGGTGAGGATTTTGAAAACATCAATCCATTGAGCTATTTAGAGATCAGCTGGAAACTAAATACTCTACCTACATGACCCTCTCAGGAATATGTGGGAGGAGGAGGAGGTGAAAGAAAGAGAAAGAAAGAAGAGAAAGAAAGAAAGAAAGAAGAACTGGGAATCATTTCAATATTTAAGGGAGAAACCTGAGACACTTGTCCTCTCAAGGAAGCCTGTGCACGGCACTCTACATGTGAATGGAGTTCCACTGAAGCAGGAAAGAAGTTCAAGTATCTCTGGGTCCAGGCTCAATTAAGTGCAAGAATTGCAGGAGCTGGTGCAGTAATGTGCCAGCTTCAGCATTCGGTAATCATAAGTAGGTGTAAAAACCAAATTTGCTATCTTTAATTTGGTTTTTGTGCCAAACCTTCCCTATGGTCATGAATCTTGAGTAATGACTGAAAGACTACAATAGTGAATACAAGCGGCCAAAATGGGATTCCTCCACGGGGTCTTTGGAGTAATGTTACTTGATAGAGTGCATAGCTTGGAGATCAGAAGGTCACTCCAGATAGAGCCACTACTCCAAATTGAGAGATCACAACTCCGATACTTTGGGCATGTGGTTAGTATGTCTCAGGAAAGAATCATTGGATAGATTTTACTGGCCAATCCAGCTGGCAGGAGACCCAGAGGTAAACCCCGAGCATGATGGTTGGATAATATCCATGAGCTTGGCTGGTCTTGCTTAGGGATCCAGCCAGATCAGTTGGAGACAGTTGCTTCTGACAGGAACCACTGGAAGAAGTGTTTGAGGACTCTGCCCCCACAACCTTCTCAGGAATAAGAGGCCGAATAAGAAAAAGGAAGGCAATCATTGACAGAAAAGGTAGCAAGATGGATTAAATACCCTGTGTAGGCAAACTAATAGAAAAGGCAAACTTCATATGTGGCAGATACACAGGGATAGTTAGAAGCAAGAATATCAGTAAAATAAATGTTTTTCAATCCTAGAGAGCATAATAATTAGGATAAGAACAGGATGGAAAAAGTTTCTCCCTATGAAAGAAAGAGCAGTTTTATAATGTCTGTGTGAAATGCAATGTTGCATGGTAGCCAGACATGGGCAATAAATGCAGAGGATATGTAAAAGCAAAAGAGAAATGAAGCAAGTATGCTCTGATGGACAATGAGTGTGAATGACAAAAATGGATCAGCTACGAGAAAAGCTATATATAAGAGGAATCAGATATAGTGTGCAGGAGGGAAGTTTGGCCATGTGATGTTTATAGATGACTAGCAGTGGTACCCGGCGTTGCACGGGATAAGGTATTTTGGAACAAAAACCTAATCGTGGAAAAACTGCATGCCTGGACAATATATAAAGAAAATAAACAATACTCTGATGGCTGGATAATCTTTAAGATTTTCCTCAATGAAGCAGGAAAGATGCAGATTTTCACCTAATGCGGGCCCTAAGGGATCAAGAAAATGAATTTTTTTTTATGTGCATAATATGCCTTGAAATTTCGGGAAAAATCGGCTAGACGTAACGACTCCAAATCGCCCTAAAAAGCTGAAAAAAATGAAGTTTTTCACCTAGGCCATAAAAAAGTTGGATTTTCTTTGCTCACGGTATGAAGAAGAGACTGACTAATACATAGTTACAATTTCAAGGAAATCGGTCTGACGTAACGCCTCAAAAAACCCCTACAAACCTTAAAAAACGCAGTTTTTCACCTAATGCGGGCCCAAGGAGTTCAAAAAAATTTTTTTATGTGCATAACACTCCATGAAACATAAGTAATACACATGTAAAGTTTGAAAAAAATCGGTTGGGTACTTCTCGAGTTTTAGGGATTAAACTCACAGACACAGAGACAGACATCCTCAGGGAAGTGATGTAATGCAGACATTCAGACATAGACAAATATTATAAGGGCGCGACGTTATATGTATGCATCTATCTAAAAAGAGAAAGACTAAGAATTATAGAGAGAGATTGCTAAATCGCCTAATGCGGTCCCTAGGGCTTTGAAAATTTGAAATTTTTTTTTTGCTCAGAACACTCCCTGAAACATAAGTATTACATGTGTAAAGTTTGAAAACAGTCGGTTGGGTGGTTCTCGAGTTTTAGGGATTCAAACTCACACACACACAGACAGACATCCTCAGTTTTATATATATAGATGATTGCTGGATGAAGAAGTGCTAAGAAATCCCAGTGGAAAGGAGCTACAGTAGTGGGAGACCAAAGAAGGCTTGGGCAGAGTTTGTGAAAGTTGGTTTTCAAATCATTGATCTCACAGTCAAGTTGGCGAAGGACCACGATGAGTGGAGAGATGCTGGAAAAGACCTGTTCACCACATGCAAGCATAGAAAAGTAGACATAAAACAACGATGATGATAGTGGTGGTGCTCGGTTCTGCCGTAACTTTAAATCACACAGATTTTATTTTATTGTACCGGAATTCACATGGTTTCAGGTTCTATCCCTCTGTATAGCAACTTGGAAAAGTGACCAATGCTTTATAGGTAAATTTGGTGGCAATAATTGTAAGGAACCTGTCATGTGTGTGAGCATCTCTTTGCATTTGACACTACCAGGTGGTAACGTTCATTTATATCCAACAGACTTCTAAAACAGATTCCATCCCTCCTATTGTAAATACACCTGTCCATGATGGATTGAGGTGATCTAAGTCTATGGTAAGTTCACCTATCCGAGCAAGACATGGTCACCTGACCCACCTGCCTCAAACAGGAAAACCCGTTTAACCTATGCTGGAAAAATGGACGTCAAGTGATGATAATGTTGATGAAGACAACTAGAGTCAACCCAACACCTCACCAAGATGGCCTACACTGCAACTAAACCAGGAGCCTCATGATTGCAAAGTAAACTGCTTAACCATGCAGCCATGCCGGCATCCTTGGCCTACAAAAGAAATTTAAAAGAAAAATTCTTGAACTTCTATATATTTCAAGCAGAAAAAGTAACCAATTAGTTAATATTTTGAGAGAACCAATTAGCTTTTTGGTAGAGATAATATACATACATATAAGTATTAACAGAGAAACATAGTAATAAGAAGTGGGTTGATAAATACAAAGGAACAATTTATGTATTATGTGGGGCAAAATCTATTTTAGAACTTACAGAAAAAAGAAAAAAAAACACAGTTCCTCAGTGAACCTGAAATTAATGAGTTTCTGTGAGAAAAGCTTTTACAAGCAAATAGGTTTTCCTCTGTAGAGTGGTGTAGGCAAGTCCCAGTAAAAAAATACCAAAGGCAGTTGGTATAAATTTAAAAAAAATATGGGTGATCAAAGTTGTACTATTTAAAAGGTTTGATTTTCACCCCAAGAGTGAAAACATCTTTTTTTTTTTTTTTCTTCATTTTGAAATGAAAGAGATTCTCTTTCAATAAGTTTAGCTATGTGGAGCATGTGTCTGGTAAAGAGCTGTAATTAATATCGAGAAAGAAGAGAAGAAGGGGAGAGAGAGAAAAATGAAATTCTATCTGAAGATAATCATTGCTTGGTGTTCACATGTAACAGTAGTAACATATATTAGAAAACAAAAATATTTTCTTGCAGACAAACCAGAGCAAAGCTGGAAATAGGCCCATGCTAAATGTAAAATGTAGTCCACACCCTTCAAAGCTGGTAATAAGCCAAGGCCTGATGCAAAATGTAGCCCCTAACAACCTCCAAAGTTGTTAATAGACACAGGCCAGATGTAAAATATAGCCCCCCCACCTCAATCTCCAAAGCTGGTGAAAGACATAGGTCAGATTAAAATGTAGTACCACTCCACCATCCAAAGCTGATAATAAGCCCAAGCCAGATGTAAAATAGGCCCCACCTATAGGTCAGATGTAAGATTTTACCGAGGGTAATGTGGGGCCTACATTTTACATCTGGCCTGGGCTTATTACCAGCTTTAGAATGTGGTGTGGGGCTCCATATTACTCTCTAAAGCTGGTAAAAGACCTAAGTCAAGTGTAAAATGTAACCCCAAATTACCCTCCAAAGCTGTGCACTCAGCCTCCAAATTGCCCATTAAGTATTTTAGTAATCAGTGTTAAATAATAGGATTTATGATTGGGTTATGGGTATAGACATGTATGTTTAATGTACATGATGAACTAAAGGACTTAAAATAACTAAAAGTTGTGAAAAGTTGACCACCCCTTTACAATGACTCATGTCAACTGGCTTACCCGCTTTTGTCTGGCTTGCTTACAGATTTATAGAAAATGATGGAATGAAGTTGTAATGTTCATGTTTATATATGACAGTGGATTGGCAGTATCGGTAGAAGGTCGGACACCATGTTTTCCAGCATAGTTACGTCCCTTTACGGTCTGAGTTCAAATCCCGTCGAGGTTAACTTTGCCTTTCATCCTTACAGGAGTCGATAAAATAAAGTACCAGTAATGTACTGGGTAATTGCTGGCCTTGTGCCAAAAGTAGAAACAATATATTATTAGCAATATAAACAAAATGCTAAAACAATTCTAGGAAGGATGTCACATACACCTTGGTGCCTATCCCAATACAAAAAATTTCAAAAATCCTATAACGATGGAATACATGCTTAAATGAGGAGACAATCACACAAAAGATATGATTTTATATTTTGAAATTACTAAAAGCAAAAATGGTTTGAATATTTTTCAATTATAATGGTTTTTCTTATATTTCTTTTGAAAATGATATCTTAATTTTACTAATTAAAAAAAAGACCTGATCGCTCTTTTTATCATAGGCATAAAAAGTTAGGAGAGTAATAACTTGACCTCCTCAATCTCACAGCCTGATTGTTAATACTATGTGTGTATATGTGTGCATGTACATGTGTGTATGTATGTATTTATGTATGTATGTATGTATGTATGTATATATATATAGAGAGAGAGAGAGAGAGAGAGAGAGAGAGAGAGAGAGAAAGAGAGAGAGAGAGAGAGAGAGAGAGAATCACCAAACTGGAAATTGATGAGAAGTTCAGTTATTATTGTTGTTTAGCATCAGAATAGCCTTAATTAAGCAGAACTATATCAAAGATGTACCAGTCTTAATTATCCTGTTGTTGATGTTTTTGTGGGGGCAGGTTGTACATTCATGTGGACATTTTTGAATACATTATTCATCTTTCTTTAAGACAATCAGGGGATTTTGAATGAGATTTGGTTGCTATTTCTAGTAAGCTGAATGGCTGTATAGAGACTTCGCTTGTTGGGTTGGGCAATTTGATGAGCTACACTGCTGAAACCAAATCTTCTCACATAAAAAGAACAAATGGATTTATATGCTATAACATTGCAGTATAAGTTAGGGAGACTAATAAACAGACACATAGAATGTCTTAGAGTTATGCTCTCTCTCTCTACATTTTCTCATCTAGCAAGTACTGTTAATAAGGTCGTGAATTGAGAGGCATTACAGCATCAGATAGAACATCTTGTGCTATTTGATCCTGCTTTCTGCGTACTGAGTTCAAATCCTACTCAGGTTAAATAAAACTTTTATCCATTCGAAGTTGATAAAATAAAATACCAATCCATGGCAATGGACTGGCAGAACTGTTAGACCATCAGCCGATATGTCCCACAGTATTTCTTCCAGCATTTTGTGTTCTAAGTTCAATTCTGCTATGGATTCAAATTCCAACAATAACCAGAAGTAATCACCCAACTATGAAACTAGAACTGTTTATGGGTGAAGCCAGAGCTACTCACCCATCCATGAGACCACAAGAGCTACTCACAAGACCACAATAGATTACAAATGCTGCAATGGACAGAAGACGATTGTGACCATCAGCTACTGCAGCCAAAAGATGACTTAATACATTGAAATTAATTCAAATGATTATATCCTGTCTTAGAAAAATTGACCTAATATCTATCCTCACATTCTACAATGTATTCATTCAATGAAAATTATTATGCTATTCACTCCTAGTGGATACATGATCAACTCCAGAATATTATATCATCATCATCATTTTTACATCTGCCTTTCCATGCTGGCATGGACTGGACAAATCTTTTTGATGCAGTTTTACTATAGCTGGATGTCATTCCTAACATCAACCCATATTTTATTTTATAAGTATATATTACATATCTTTGTTGATTGTTACACCACAGGACAAATTGTTTGTGCAGTACATGAACAAATGACACCACTTACATCAAACTTCATCATGCAATAAACTGACACTCACACATGCATATATGTAAGATGGGCTTCCTTCTGTCAACCAAATTTCACTCACAAGGCATTGGTCAGCCTGAGGTGATGGTAGAAGACACCAACTTATGATGTCATACAGTGGGATAGAACCTGAAACCACATTGTTGTGAGGTCAACTTCTTAACCACACAGCTATGCCTATATAGCAGCAAATGTTTATAATTTGTCAAAAATATTGAGCTCCTCTTCAACTCAATCTAATCAACCATAATATATCGTGTGTGTATATATTTTTATATATCTCCATCTGTAAATTTTTATAGGCATTAGGAAGGGCATTCAGCCATAGACACCAAACCAAAAATGGTGTGTATGAGCAAAACATGGTCACTTGACCAGTCAAGCTTCAGTATGTGACAACCCAACTAACAAATGCAAGCATGGAAAATAGATGTTAAACAGTGATGATGTGGATGATGCCGACATACATACACACAGTGCATTTCCTATCTCAATGATGTTGCTACAATAAGAAGTTAACTTTACAATTACAAGGTCCTGGGTTCTATTCCTACATTTATCCCTGAGAATAATTATTGCTCCAAAGTTACTCATACATTTAATCCTCTATGTTATTTATACATGCTGAACATTTATGTAATATCCTAGAAATTATTAAAATATCATTCTTACCTTTAATTACTTCTTTGTGACAGCAATCAAAATAAACTATAGGGTCTCACTTATACCTTTAATTACTTCTTTGTGACAGCAATCAAAATAAACTATAGGGTCTCACTTATGCAAACCATTAATTTATCAAAACACAAATTTTCAAGTTTGCATTATTTTTTTCATATATCGGCCCTTGTGGCCCATAAAGAAAGAGTTATTTTTCATATATCCAGAAATCCTGGTATATGTGGCATACCAATCCCAGACTCAATGTATGAGGATAGTACTGGTCCACTAGTATCAAGGTAAAATACACCCAAATGAGTGAAGAAGATTTACCTGTGTTGATTTTGTCATTAGATCTGTCATAACAACACCTGATATATGATGATGATGATGATGATATCTGCAACATAAGTTACTTCCTTCATTATACTAACTACCTCCTCTACTTATTCATTCTAAAAAATTTTCAGCAAATTTTCTAACAGGTTTTGTTTTTGCAGCGAGTTAGTGAAGTCATTACAGTATCAGATTAATTCTTAATGCCCTCAGTGGAAAACTGCCAGTGTCATTCCTCTGTTCAAAAAGGGTGACTGCACATCATCTGTGAACTATCGTTCAGTCAGTCTTACTAGCTGCATTGCAAAACTGATGGAATCCTGTGTCAGAGAAACACTTTGGAACTTCTGTAACTCTCACAGTCTTATCTGGCCCTCGCAATTTGGTTTTATCCCTAACTCCAGCTGCTGTGATCAACTTATCGAGTTTCTTGAAGACATCATCCGGATCACTGATGGCGGCTCATGGGTGGATGTTGTTGACCTTGACTTTGCTAAAGCTTTCAATCCTGTGCCACACAAAAGACTTAGCAATACTCTCTGCAATGGGTGTGAAGGATGATCTTTTTAACTGGTTGAAGTCCTTCATTCTCAGTTGAAGAGTGGTAGTCAAGGTTCTAGGACAGCATTCCTCACTGTATGAGATGTCATCTGGTGTACCACAGGGATCTGTTCTTGGCCTCCTTTTGTTTCTGGCATATATTAATGACATAGATGCCAACTTAAAGAATGCCACATGAAATATGCACATGACATCAAGCTGTACCTTGAGATAAAAAGGACAGATCTTGAACACTATCTTTCCTAGAATCTAACCTGGACACAATGCAACAATGGATCACAGACTGGCAACTCAAGCTGGCTGTGAACAAGTGTACCACCATGCATTTTGGGAGTAAAAACCCAGTGTCCCTCCAAAACACTAATATCAAGAAGTCTTCTTGTGAACGTGACCTGGGCATTAATGTCAGCAGCGATTTGCATTGGACGAAGCACGTCTCTAAAATTGTCAAAAGCCGAGGGTGTCTTAGTATCACTCAGCAAGACCTTTGTCAGCCGCTCTCCAGCTATCTATTTAAAGCTGTATATAGCTATGGTGCGGCCACACTTAAAATTTGCATCACCAGTCTGGAACCCCTATCTTGCTCAGAACATTGACCTCCTGGAAACTGTTCAGAGACGTGCAACCAAGCTAATACCCTCCATCAGGCATCTACCATACTCTGAACGCCTTGCTTCCCTGGGCATGGATACATTGAAGCTCTGACATCTGGCAACTGACTTGGTTAACTCCCACAAAATTATTAACCATCTTGCCAACAACCCTGAGTACCGTTTTGATTTCCATGTGTGTAACACATGTGGGCATGCCAACAAAGTCAGAAAACAGTACAGCTCCCATGACTTGTGGAAACATTTTTTCACACTCAAAGTTGTTGAAGCATGGAACAAACTACCTGCATCAGTTGTTAGCTGCCAGAGACACTGCATACTTTAAAACCTCCATGCTTCCCGAGATTCACCAACACTACACCTAATATTCCCCCTCTATACACACGCACACATGTATATCATGACTCATACACTATTCATTTCCCTGACATTTGTATATTATTCTATGTACTATACATGCACCTTTGATGAGTTGTAGTGCACCTGAGCACTGTACACAATAGTTTCATTATTATTATTATTATTATATATATAAACATTTGAATTAACAAACAGATCTTTTGACATTTTCTAAATCATTCAGGGGTGTTAAGAGTTAAATACCTCAGTATTTTCTAAATCATTCAGGGGTGTTAAGAGTTAAATACCTCAGTATTTGTTCCAACTCTTGAGTTCAAATCCTGTCAATAACAGCTTTGCCTATCATCTTTTCAGTGGGTGAGGTGGATTGGTGAAACTGTTAGAAATTGGGACATAATGCTTTGTAGTATCTTATCTGGCTCTGTGAGTTCTGAGTTCAAATCCTGCCCCCTTCTGATGGGAGATTGCAAACAAATTTCTTAACTATTTAGCTATGCTTTCTGTTTAAAAACACAACATAATGCCAGTGGTAGGATAAACTTAGGAATTTAATGTAAGGTCTATTTTCAGGTTAATTATGTTTTCTAATTTAAGCAATTTGGAGGAAGGGAAAGTAGATTATAATGACCCCAATACTTGACTGGTACTTTATCGAACCTAGAAGGATGAAAGGTAAAGTTGACCTCAGGAGAATTTGAACTTAATAAAATAAAGTGCTAGAACAAGTACTGCTAAGCATCTAACCGATTCTCTAACAATCCACCATCCCAGTTCAAGTTAATTATGAGAATATTAATGTGTTCAGATAGGTTTCACAGCTTATAACATCAACAATTTCATAAAACAATAACAGAACAGTAAAACAGTTTATAATAAAAAGACAATTACAATAGACATGGTGTTTACTTGTGGTGGGTGGAAGAAAACAGGTCAGCTGCCCCACCATGATTTCAGTTATAAAACTTGTTAGCCACAAGTACCTAGAGATATATTTACTAGTATATTAATCTGACACTGACAATCATGGTGTAATCTATGTATACTAGAAGTAAGAATTAAAAATAGTTTGTTATATTTCAGTTCTGATAATGTTGCGTTTAGTGATATAATTTATATAAGCATTGTGAGACATGTAATTAAAAATGTATTGAGAGAGCTGGTGTAATGTGAATAGGAAATGCAATGGTGAAACTAGAGGAGAGTAAAATAAGAAAAACAATAGTTTTTACCCTATATTTCATAATATTTCAAGGGTAGAACCTTTTTATCAAATGTTTATATTCATTTATCAAATCCAATCAATGATAATGGTAGAGTACAATGGTTTTGTGCAACTGCAAACAATGTTTCCATATGAAAAAATTGTATGTAATTTAGCAAGTAGTCTGCAATAAACTTCAACTTTTGATGGAGAAATGATAATTAATGACCAGTAATGGGTAAATTACAATATTATGCGGTGGATTGGCAGTATCAGTAGAGAGTCGGACACCATGCTTTGCAGCATAGAGTTACAGTCCTTTATGGTCTGAGTTCAAATCCCACCAAGGTTAACTTTGCCTTTCATCCTTACGGGGTCGATAAAATAAAGTACCAGTAATGCACTGGGTAATTGCTGGCCTTGTGCCAAAAGTAGAAACAATTTTTATTGTTATTACATAGTTACAACCCTTTACATTTTGATTTTAAACCCCACCAAGGTTAGCTTATTATTATTATTATTAAATAGTTATGTCCCTTTACATGATTTCAAATCCCGCCGAGGTTAGCTTAGCCTTTCATCTTTACACGGCCAATAAAATAAAGCACCAGTAATTGCACTGGGGTCAATTCAATCAACTTTCCTTTTCTCTTCAAATTGCTGACCATATGCCTAAATCAGAAACCATTATTATTATATAGTTACATCCTTTTACGTTCTGATTGCAAATCCCACCAAGATTAGCTTTGCCTTTAATCCTTACGGGAGGCAGTAAAATAACATACTAGTAATGCACTGGAGTTGATTTAATCAACTTTCACTTTGTGCCTAATCAGAAACCAAGTGGATTGGCAGTATCGGTAGAGGGTCGGACGCCATGCTTTGCAGCATAGAGTTACGGCCCTTTACGGTCTGAGTTCAAATCCTGCAGAGGTTAACTTTGCCTTTCATCCTTATGGGGTCGAAACAAAGCACCAGTAATGCACTGGGATAATTGCTGGCCTTGTGCTAAAAGTAGAAACAATTATTATTATTATACGGTGGATTGGCAGTATCGGTAGAGGGTCGGATGTCATGCTTTGACGCATAGAGTTACGGCCCTTTCCATTCTGAGTTCAAATCCCGCCGAGGTCAACTTTGCCTTTCATCCTTATGGGGTCGATAAAATAAAGTACCAGTAATGTACTGGGTAATTACTGGCCTTATGCCAATAGTAGAAACAATTATTATACAGTTACAGCCCTTTACATTTTGAGTTTGAATCCCGCTGAGGTTAGCTTAGCCTTTCACCCACACGGGGTCAATAAGATAACACATCAATAATGCACTGGGTCAATTTAATGGACTTTCCTCTTCCCTTCCAATTGCTGACCTTGTGCCTAAAGTAGAAACAATTATGATTATTATTACACTTTGTACTTTGATCTTAGCCAAAAAGTCAAGAAGTAATAAATATTACTTCATAATAGAAGAATGTGTCCAAATGCTCATTTCACATAGACCCCAAATATTTCTGAAACTAATCTAAAATAAAAACTATCTTGGGGAAGATGGGGAGATCTGGGTTTTATGGTGTTCACTTGACTCTCTCTCACTGCTCCATACCACAACTACTTTAATTCCCACCACCACCCTTAGAATTGTTGTACTACAAGATTCTTGTAATAGATTTTTATGATCTTAAGTGCCAATCATTTAAAAGTCATTTGATTATCTATATATATAAAACAGAGGATGTCTGTTTGCGTAAATCCCTAAAACTCGGGAAGTACCCGACTGATTTTTTCAAACTTTACACGTACATTACTTATATTTTAACTGTTTCTGCCCTAGGGCCCACATTAGGCCAATTTCCTCGAAATTTGCAGCACACATTAGTTAGTTCCCTTGCATTAGTTAGTCCGATTCCATTAATGGTTTCTAGGAAATTTACGAATTAGAATTTCAATATAAACGCTACTTAAACATCGTAAGTAATGTATTATATTTCGTTAAAAATTTGGTTTATCTAACAGATGACACAACACTTACTTTTAAGCAGGACCATTTTCAGGGGATTGAGGAAATGAGGAGGACCTTAAAATTTTTGTCAGGGCTCTGTTGACACTTCGTGCTTTCATCACGCACAAATCCGGGCCCCGTGTACGTTGCTGTGTTATTTACACCGTAAAACTCACGTCTGTGCTACTTCTACTAAGAGCCCTTTTGTTGCACCTACACCACAGTATGAACGCCCTGTGCAAGTACGCTGAACAGCGGTTGTGCTAATTCCAGAGTGACCCCTTTTGTCGCACCTTTGTTGCTGTGTAAACGCAGTGCAACCAGTGCCGCCCAGCGTTTGTGCTAATTTCACTATGACCCCTTTCTGCTGCAGCTGCGTTGCCACGCTGATTTTGTCATCTCAATATCCCTACTTGGTTTTCACACAATTGACTACGTCGCTCCTTCAGACTGACGTGTGTTCCACATCCCTGACGTAATTCGTGAACAGACTTACGACATACATCGCCCCACAACACTTACTTACTCGTTTCGCATACAGGATTTCCGCAATCAGCCCACTGACACTGCTACTACTGGATTCGGCCTGCTGGTGTTCTACGTTTCCAGTAGAAGAACAATCATTCCCTGAGAATAAGGGAATTCAAAAAGTACACAGCTAAATTCCTCAATCTTTGCATATGTGTGTTGCTATTTCACGTTTCCTATCCTGTGCATACCGGGTCCGACTGCTAGTGTTTATATAAATACAAATATATATGAGAAGATAAGGAAATTTTCACTTTATGTTAGTTAATTCATATTTGTGTGGAATGAATATGTAAAGAATGGTGAAAAAACAGCAGATAATGGAGTTATGTAATATAATTATCCAGATGTTAAATCTTCAAGTATGGTACAGGCAAACAATATGTAGGAAAATATGCATATTATAAGGGCTATTTCATAAATCCAAAGAACAAAGCAAACCATCAATCTAAGTAATCGATTATCGATAACCAACTATCGATTTTGGGAAAGTATCAAAGGCCAGGATTTACTCATCAGTAAAAATGGTCTTAATATATATCTCATACTGCACAAAATACTATATACCCATCCAGAGGAAGAATTTTACATCTACTCCACATGGTGTCAAAATAACGTTTAACAGTGAGAGCAGATGTAAAGAGGACGTTATAGGTGCTAGAAGGAGCTCTAGAAGGAACAGAAGAAGGAGAGTTGAGCTGTACCTGGGTGAGTGACATGGTGCTAATGCAGTCATCAATATAATGTCTGTAAAGCTTGGAATTAGGGCTGGTATATTGGGAAAATATTTGGGCCTCAGCATAATTGATGAATAATTTGGCATAGCTGGGGCCCATTCTAGGCTCATGGCCACACCTGTTTTCAACACAGAGACAATGGGATGGCCTAGGGTGTCTGGGTTATGGATTTTGAGGAGGAAGTATATGCTAGAGGTGCAGGGTATGCAGACAAGGTTGGTGGTTGTAGTGGGTAAAAGTGAGGAGGTGATGAGTTCATGTAAAGTGGAGGAAATCTGTTGCTGGTAGAGAGGAGTCTTGTCGGAAGGCAGGAGGTGGTAAAAAAAAGAGGGTTGTGGAGCTGCAGGAAAGCTTCCATTTTATAGAGGTCGGCATGCCATTATATACAATCATATATATATAATATATATACTAGCAGTGATACCCGGCGTTGCACGGGATAAGGTATTTTGGAACGCGGGCCGCCAACAGACCTAATCATGGAAAAACTGCATGCCTGGGCAATATGTAAATAAAATAAACCGAATACTCTGATGGCTAGATAATCTTTAAGATTTTCCTCGATGAAGCAGGAAAAATGCAGGTTTTCACCTAGAGGATCAAGAAAATTAATTTTTATTTTATGTGCATAATATGCCTTGAAATTTCGGGAAAATCGACTAGACGTAATGCCTCCAAAAAGCCCTAAAAAGATGAAAAAATGAAGTTTTTCACCTAGGCCATAAAAAATGTTGGATTTTCTTTGCTCAAAAAACCCCTAAAAAGCTTTAAATACGCAGTTTTTCACCTAATGCGGGCCCAAGGAGTTCAAAAAATTTTTTTTATGTGCATAACACTCCCTGAAACATAAGTAATACACATGTAAAGTTTGGAAAAAATCGGTTGGGTACTTCTCGAGTTTTAGGGATTCAAACTCACAGACAGACATCCTCAGGGAAGTGACATATTACAGACAGTCAGACATACAGACAGATATTATAAGGGCGCGACGTTATATGTATGTATCTATCTAAAAAGAGAATGACTAAGAATTATAGAGAGAGATCACTAAATCGCCTAATGCGGTCCCTAGGGCATTGAAAATTTGAAATTTTTTGCTCAGAACACTCCCTGAAACATAAGTATTACATGTGTAAAGTTTGAAAACAGTCGGTTGAGTGCTTCTCGAGTTTTAGGGATTCAAACTCACACACAGACACAGACAGTCATCCTCAGTTTTATATATATAGATAATATATATATATATAATATATATATATATATATATATATATATAATATGGAGGCACATGAATTAGTGGTTAGAGCATTGGCCTTGCAATCGAAAGGTTGTGAGTCCAATTCTCAGACCGGGTGATGTGTTGTTTCCTTGAGCAAGACACTTTATTTCACATTGCTCCAGTTTACTCAGCTGTAGACATGAGATGATAGGGACTGGGGTCCATATCATTCCACTGCAAAGTGGTTGTGGAGGTGCCACGGCAAAAAAACACCCAGCCCACATTGTAAAGTGGACGTGTAGGCGCCACTGAAAAAAGCACCCAGCACTCACTGTAAATGAGGTTGGTGTTAGGAAGGGCATCCAGCTGTAGAAATCAAGCCAGAATCAGTTCCTGTCCCACCCATGCAAGCAGGGAAAAAGCGGGCATAAAATGATGATGATATATATACACACATATACACACACAAATATACATACACACACATACATACATACATACACATAATATATATACATATATATATATATATATATATTTATAACATATATACATATGAACTCTCAATTGGCTGAAGAAATATTGGAAAAATTTGAAATGTAGCCTTCCAGTGTAAATGACTATAACAATAGTTAATCACTATATATGATAGTTGAGAAAATCAGGTAAAGTACCCTGGAGTCAGCTCTGACCACTTTTTTCCATTTCCAGAAGTACTTCATACTTTACCCAAATTTCCCAACTATTATATAAAGTGGGCAACTATTGTTATAGGGACACACACATTTCAAATATCATATATATATATCATCATCCATTGTTCCATGCTAGCATGGGTTAGACGGGTTGTCCTGTTGTGGGCAGTGCCCGGTCGGCTGACCTTGCCTTGCTCATACGGGAACTGATTTTGACTTGATTTCTACAGCTGGATGCCCTTCCTAACAACCTCATTTACAGCTGGGTGCTTTTTGCGTGCCTCGCTTTCTAGTGGGAAGGGGTGGGGCATATTGTATAGATGCTTAGGCTTCGGGCTTGTACTCGTGGAAACTTGGGTCTTCTGTATTACTGCGTGACGCCAGATGTCACGGTCTGTGTCATCGCCTTAGGAGGTGCAATTGGGTAAGGTCGGCTTGATCTGTCTCGTTGTCTCAGAGTCACTCTAGGGTATCCCTGTAGAGGTCAATTGCTAGGACGGCTTCTAATGCTCTGCACCTTTTTATGCAGCTGTCATCCTTCATATACATCACATGTCCATCAGCAACCTCTCCTGCACACAGCATTTGATTCACACAGCATTTGATCTCTCTGCTCAGTCTCTCTCAATTTGTTTATGCTTTGATATATATATATATATATCGCACAAGGTTTTACTTTCTCTCAATATATATACCTCGTGCGATATTTAGTTACCTAAATTATTGCTAGGAGTGCTGTGAATATAATCCTAACTCCTGTTGACCTAGGATTATCTGTTATAGGCACACATTTACAGTGAAACAAACTAAACCTGTAGTTTGTCCAGAAGTTCAATAGTTATTGAAACGGTTAGTACATTTTAATTCAACTTTTTTCCGTTTGTTCATAGATTATATACATCGCACCAAAGTGTTTTTTCAGCCCTTGTAATTCTAAACACACTTCTCTGTGTTTATTTCTATATATTATATTATATATATATATATATATATATATATATATATATATCATCATTTAACATCCATCTTTCTACACTAGCATGGTTAGAGGAGTTGTCTAGATGTAACTCAAGCTACAGCAGATGACCGCCTCCAGTAATTGAAGCATATTGGTTGTTGTTTTACTGGGAGGGCTGGATATGGTTTTGGAGGATGTGTTTGAATTTAATTTATGTATGGTCAGTGTATATCTGATGGGTGAGGTTGATTGTAGGTTTATGGTATGTGTTTTCTTGAGTTAATGGATAGCATGGGTTTGATGTAGATTTGTTTGCATTGTAGTTGAGTCAAATGATGGCCTTAATTATAACACACACACATATATATATATAAAAGAAATAGGATTTCGCTTCAAGCATAGCTTTATACAATATGTATAAATATTTCGTATTTCCAAAGAAATACGATTTTAGGAAGCCATAGCTATGCAATATATATTGTATAAAGCATATTGTATAAAGCTATGCTTGAAGCGAAATCCTATTTCTTTTTTATTATAGGTTGAGCCAACTTAGCAGCTTCATATGCAAATGAGATTAATCACCTCATTTACACAGACGAGAAAAGTATATATTCTCGCCTGTCCCCTAGTCCAGCGGTCGCAAGCGGTGGGAAGGACCATCCTGACGAAGGCCAGTTAAGCTTGAAATGCATAGAAGGTTGTCCCCCTTGCTTCTGCTAGACATCACCAGAGGGCGTTAGCAGAAGCAAAGGGGAAAATCGTTGATGCATTTCAAACTCAACTGGCTTTCATCTGGACAATCTCTCCTGCTCTTGCAACTGCCACACTTTGAAAACAGGTGAAAATATATAGTTTTTTTGTCTGTGTAAATAAGGTGATTAATCTTATGTTCATATGAAGCTGTATAAGTTGGCTCAACTTAATATAGAATTAGAATTTAGCTTCGAACATAGCTGTATACAAATATGTATTTGAATTTTGTAGCGTAGTTGCCAGTGTTCTTTAAGTGAAACAGCACGTAGCATAGGAGAAAGGATAAGTGAACACTGGCGAGAACTCTGGTATGGGGAAAACTCATCAGTACTCCACCAACATGCCAAAATAGAACAGAGGGGCACATTAGAGAACATAGAGATAAAAATTATATCCACACAGAGAAAAGATGCAATGCTCAGATAAATCACAGAGGCGACAAACATAAATGAACTCCAACCAAAATTAAACAGAACACATGAGTGGAATAGCAACATCATAACTAGTAATTAAGGACAAAATGAAGATATAGACACACACAAAAACCAAATCAGACACACACAGGTAGAACAAACAACCAACTAGTGACAAGTAAATAAACACACACACACACACACACACACGTCCGGATGTAATGCATGCGCAAACTAAACATACAACACACAAAAAGAAGATGATGTAGGACTGAACAAAGGAGAGACACAAAATAAAAGCCTAGTCACTGAGGTTACAGAATGTGTGATGAAAGAGCTTTGGCAATATATAAGCAACCATCCGGTTATTGAACCAACCAGAAATTTATAAATTGAAGTGAAAACCAACAGGTGTGTGTGTATTTATTGGCAGCATGACCCTCCCAAAGTATAACAATATCTGTTTCAACACACGTTTTCAGATAAGAAATCTTGCAAAACAAATTCAAAAACATAGTATATATGAGAGGGAAACTGTAGTGCTGAGGCCGGGGAGATCACTAATCTTTGGAGTATTCAATGCATGGGAAGATGCAAAGTGGATGTAGAGATATGTAAAATCTCTCTCTCTCTCCCTCTGTATGTGTGCGTCATCATCATCATCATCGTTTAACCTCTATCTTCCACGCTAGCATCGGTTAGACGGGAGTTGTCCCACTTGAGGCAAGATTGGTCGGGTGATTGCGTCTCACTCGTATAGGACTATCTGGCAGGTTTTCTACGGTTGGATGCCCTTCCTAACACCAATCACATTTACAATGTGGACTGGGAGCTTTTTACTGTGTTACCTACACGACCACATTACAGTGTGGACTGTTTTTTTCCCCTCCCTTTTCTTTTTCCCTTTTTTTTGTTGTGACACCTACATGACTACATTACAGCAAGGACTGTGTGTTTGTTTTTTTGTTGTGACACCTCATTAGTTTGGACTGGATGTTGTGGTACCAACATAACTTTATAGGCAAAGGGTGGTGTTGGTGGGAGTAGAAGGGTGAAGTAGGGGCAGTGGGTTTGGATGTATGTTTGGTTTGGAGGGGCAGCGCCAAAGATCTCGATCCAGTTACATTGTCTTAGAGAGGTACAAGTGTGCAAGGTCGGAATTTATCAAGTCGTCCCAGGTTTTTCTGGGTCTGCCTACTCCGTAACTTCCATCAATTTTGATCACCCTGCAATTTTTTATACAGCTGTCATCTTTCATGCGCATCACGTGACCATACCAACGTAATCGTCTCTCGAGTAAACAACATCTGATCCCTCTTGTTCCTAATTTATCACTTAATTCGTTTATATTTAGCCGTTCATGACACATCCAACGAAGCATGTATGCTTCGTTCCTTTCTAGTCTGTGCAGGTCCTCTGCACACAATGCTCATGTCTCACTACCATGCAACATTGCTGTTCGTATACAATCATCATACAATCTGCCTTTCATTTTTAGAGAGAAACCTTTTGTGGCCAATAGCGGTATAAGCTCTCTGAACTTTTTCCATCCCGTTTTAACTCTGGCTACTGCACTTTCAGTGTACCCTCCACCACTGCTGATTTTGTCACCCAGGTAACGGAAGGTGTCCACTATTTCTATAGAACCATCTGGGCAGAAGGAGCTAGTATCCTGTGGGCACTTGCTACTTATTGCACCTGAGCATCGACCACATATAAAATCTACATTCTTAGATAGCTTGCCTGTGATCCCACTACATCTTTTATGGACCCATAGTTTGCCTATGGGACATAAAATGGAATTTCTACCTACTCCTTTCCTACAAACTGAGCATGGCCATTTCCCAGAGGGCACCTGAGCCCTATTTTCCTTTCTACATACTAGAACTTTAGTCTTAGACAAGTTAACTTTAAGGCCTTTTGATTCTAGGCCATGCTTCCATGTTTGGAATTTCTTCTCTAGTTCGGTCATAGATTCAACTATGAGAATTAGATCATCTGCGTATAGAAGTTCCCATGGGCAGCCGGTCTTACATACATAAAATGTTAGTGAGGAAGGAGGCACTACTCTCATTATAAGGTGAAATACTGTCGCAAAAATAATATACAATTCTATCCACAGTATTGATCAAATGATAGACAGACAAAATGAACATAACCTGATAAAACTAAGCTCTAATAATAATTAGTTTTAGAAATACATTCCTAATAAACTTAGTTATATATAAATAAATAAGTTTAAAAGCCTGGAACAGTGTCAATAGGATTGGATCAATAATAAAAGTTGTCAAATTAATCCTAATTTATCTGTTTATAAGAGCTTTCCTTAGAGGCAGACTAACTATATCATCATCATCATCATCATCGTTTAACGTCTATCTTCCACGCTAGCATGGGTTTAGACGGTATATTAATGTCATTGAATGTCGGCATCAGTTTGACTAGTTCAGCATATATTAGCATACATGATAAGGTCACAGAGACCTGGCTAGCAACACTATAGAACATTTTATATTATTTCTAACACACACACACACAAACAAAAAAAACAACCCCTCCTTGTAGAAATTTACATAAAATTTACACCAAGCTAAAATAAAATACGATATATTAATTTTTTTCAAATGTGAAATTTGATCCAGGCAGCAATATATTTAGAGAATTTCATTTGAATGTTAGAAATAAAGTTTATATATATATATATATATATATATATATATATATATATATAAATATAAATTTCAGCTGTCATTGCTTCATGTTAAATATGGTAAAATCTATGTGGAGAGATGTTTTGATTTAAATTGCAAAGCAGTTTATGTATATATGTGTGTATAATATTTTGGTTACATAAATATGAAAAAGAAAGTTAAAAGCAACATTAAGTAATGAGAAAATAGGGAAGAGGTAAAGAAGGGCAGATCTGGCTGTATGGGAAAGTAGCGGAAAGGATTAAAAAAGCCATAAATGAGAGGCAAAAGGGGAGAAAAGCAAAAACTCTAAGGCAACAGACACCCCACCTCATGGAGCTCCTTCCTCAGATCGGCTGCGATTATTTCTTTGTTAGAAAAAAAAAAGAAATATCACCTAATAGATGTATGTTATTAAATATGCCAACAGCTCTGATGGTTATATTTTGGTCTTTGTATTTATTATTACTCTTATATATATATATTTATAATATTTATGTATGTATAGGAATGGCATGTGTCTGTCACTTCTGCCAGTGGAAGAGCAGCACTACTCATCAACAGTCAATGCATGTAGCCCCAGTTTACTTACCTCTGCAGAGATAGTGAATGACGGTTAAGATGAGATGATGATAATCACATCCAGGACTGAATTAATCTGCCATCCTCTCTCTTACTCTCTCTTATCAAGAGGCTTCTCTCATTAGAGCTTCCCAAGGTCAGTATGTCTAAAAGAAACAACTAGGTTGCCAAGAAGACTCCATACTAAACACTCTTCCCTCTTCAGGAAATTCACTCCCTTCCTGCATCCATTAACTTATAACAATTCTAAATTTAATATCAACTACCTTTAACTTTAGCCAAGCTAATCTTGACAGTGTGCAAGACCGATTCAATCTCCGAATTGAGCAATGCATCATGTCCTTGAGCAAGACGCTTTATTCCATATTGATCCATTCCACTCAGCTGAAAATGAGTTACAGAAGCAGTTGGAGGTTAACCTTGTGGCAGACTGGTGTCTTGTACTCTCAGTTACTTATTGCCACATGGAACTGGGATAAGCTCCACCCTTTTGTCCAACCTATATCAATACTAGTATGTGACAATGATGATGATGATATCTAATCTCCAGTCTACAGCACACCCTAGTACTTGTTTAACATTTCTTAACAGTGCAGACTTCTTATAACTTTTCATTATTCCTTATCCTTTAGTTAACAATAACAGATTCTAGCAAGAGAGATAAGTGAATGTTTTAAACTCAATGTAATAATATATATAGCCAGCCGCCTTTAACATTTCTACTTGAAACAACTGTTAAAATAACAACAGAACTATAACATTATTTCAACTATTTACATGTCTACAAATAAGGTGATGTAAGAAAAACAAAGTCCATTAGAACTGAATTTAGGAGCGGCAGTAGTTTCAGTGGAGCAGGGCTCTGAAATTTTGTAACTAAATGCACAGAATTCTTCAGTAACTACCTAAGGCAGTTATTTTATTTGTTGATAACTAACGTAACCATATTATACAAAAACCATTGTGTGTTATTTCTATTTTATTTTGTGTTTTGTTCTACTTCTTATACATAAACTTAACCAAATGTTTGAAATTTCTTTACCCATTACTCTAATAAAATAAACAAATAATTTGTATTTTCAAAACAACTTGAAATCATCTAGCTGGAAGTATCTCCATAATATATACCATATATAGGTTGCAGCAGGAGATAAATCATACCCCCTTTTGTGTTTATAATATTCTGGCTTCATTATTTGATATTTCAGGTCAGAACAAGGTTTGGTAGATAAGTCTTCGCCCCAACCATACCTCCAAGTACATTCAGTATCAACTATAATAATACACCACGTATGTTTGTATATTTATATATATATATATCCATCTGTTACTCTTTAAAATTTACATACACACATTCACACAATGCATTTCCTATCTCAATCATGTTGCTACAATAAGAACTTTGCTTTCCAATCACAAGGCTCTTACATTTGTTCCTGTAAATATTTATTTCTCAAAAGTTACTCATACATTTAATCATTATGCCATTTGTATTCATACATTGTACTCATACTTTTAAATCCTGTATGTCATATGCTCTTTCTTCAGAATGAAACAGAAATCATGACATTCCCCAGGTGATGCAACCAGCTCACGGTAGTGGGATTAGGGTACGTGACGTTCACACTCTCAGGTGGCAGAGATTTAGGCACTCAGTATGTGTTCTGCAGTCCAGGTCCTGAAAACTGATCACTGACAACATGAGACAGCAGCAGCAAATGCCATTCATATGCTGAACATTTAGGTAACTATATCCTAGAAATAAATTATTAAAATATTGTTTTTACCTTTAATCACTTCCACGTTTCAGTTATCAACATAAACTATAGGGTTTCTCTTATTAAAACGGGAATTTCCCATTTTGTATAATTGTTCATATATCCAGTAATCTTGATATATATGGCATACCAATCCTGGACTCTAAAAATTAAATACAACATGGGTCCACTAATTTAGATTTTAAATATATTCAATTAATTCTTAACATCCTGTATCACATGAAACCACATTAGCAAGACATTCTTGAAAACTTCCAAACAGTACTAAGACTGCATCGCATTAAAAATTGATGTTTTTACTTTAGTTTTCACAATGATCTGTCCACTAGTAAAAAATACGCTAAACATATGAATTAACAAACCACATGAAACTAGATTACCAAGACATTCTTGAAAGCTACTAAGTAGCACTATGCCCCACATTAAAAATTAAAGTTTTTATTTTAGATTATTGTAAATTTTTACAACAATCTGTCCACTAATAATTGTTTCTACTTTAGGCACAAGGTCAGCAATTACCCAGTGCATTACTGATACTTTATTTTATCGACCCCGTAAGGATGAAAGGCAAAGTCAACCTCGGCGGGATTTGAACTCAGATCGTAAAGGGACGTAACTATGCTGGAAAGCACTATACTCAAAGCATCTGAATTAACAAACTTAATATTAGACATTTTCTGCTAAATCATTACAGGATGTTAAGAGTTAAGATTGAAAGATTTCTAAAGTTCCTGGTTCTCAAAAGTCAAGGAGTGGTAAAATTATTTAAGACTAGCCAAGCACATTCTTCTCCAATCTGATCATAAACAATTTGAGAGAGAGAGAGAGAGAGCAAACAAATACTGCAAGGCATTTTGTCAACTACATTATGACAATAGCTTTCTAATGTTTCAAATTTCAAACATGTGGTGTTTATTATAAATAAGAAATTGAGTGAGAAATATAATCTGCAATAATAAACAGGCCAAACAACTACATAAAATTTCTCTATCCCTTGATCTTTCAATTTTAATTGGAGCAGAAGTGTTTTGCAGTTGTCATGAAAGAAGTCTTGTTAATTTTTTTTTTTTTTTTTTTACTAAACCAGTAATAGCAAACTTTTCTATTTATTGTCTACATTTGTATTTATTTATTTTGTTACTGTTTAGGACTCTTCCGTCTAGCCTAGCATATAACAACCTCACTAGAGCTGGTGCAACAATAAAATGCACCCAGTCAACTTAGTAAAGTGTTACTGTTGGTACCACGGTAAAATGCAACCAGTCACTCTGTAAAGTGGTAGTCTTGATGCCATGAAAAATATACCCATGCACCCTGTAAAGTGGTTGATGTAAGGAAGAGCATCCAACCAGAGAAATCATGCCAAATATAAAGAACTAGATTAGTCATTCTGACTCATCTAGTCTTGGTCCACCCTATGCCAGTGTGGAAAGGGGATGTAAAATGATGATGAGCAAGGATAGCCGTTAATTGTTGTTCAGGTTTTTTTAGATTGATGTGGGAGGAAGATGGTTTTCCATAAACTGGAGATCTGGTCAGAATGGATTCTGCTAAAGAATCAAAAGGAATTATTAAAACATTGGATGAGATGCCTTGTGGTATTTGATCCGGCTCTTTGTGTATTCTGCATTCAAATTCAGCTGTTGCCTACTTGGATGGTAGATTTTATCTGTTACTTTGTTTGACACCACATACTAGTCATTTGGGTATCTTTAAAAGAGTTCGTTCTGTTGCAAACATTTGAGCCAGGTCTCCAGTTTAGGGATACCTTCTGCTATTCCTTCCTCCAGTCTGAGAGGGCCTCAAAAAAGTCATGGGCATTTTCTATACTACAGCAACAACTATTGTGATTGAGATACAATAACAAGTGGCTTAGGGCTATCTTTCCTACTAAAGCAGGGGTTTGCTTTGCAGGCCTCATGACAAGCTTCATACTCATCATGGAGTTCTTTTTAATGCAATGTTTTATGACCAGATGACCTTTCTGTTGCTTTTACAATACAAAGGAATAAGCTGTCGCTATTCTAAACCGGAGTCAAACCCATGCCAGCATGGAAAAGCAGCCAATTAAATATATTTCACTATCTACAAATATCACTTTGAGTGCATATTTTAAAACATTAACAACAACATTAAAAAAATATTGAAGTTAATATTGATCTTTTTTTTTATTTGGTAAGTCAGGAGAAAGGAGCAGTGCCAATGACCTTTGCATGCTCTCCAAGACCAATGAAATTGATGCTGTTGATGTTCAGGTTAAATTGTTGCAAGTCAACTGCAGCAAAAACGTGTGTGGAGAGGATTTCAGAAGGTCTGAGATTTAAAAATGTATTTTGGATGTAAATATAAAAAAATATATATAGGGAATATTGAATGTTGAAATAAACACTATATGAAAAAGAAAATATAATATGTTATCCACACATACTTTTAGACAGTTCTATTATGGCTAAGTAATTATTTATAATCATCAAATATTGAAGGTTATTCCAGAAAAGGAAAAAAGAAAAAAAGGCCAACGTATACTGTATATACTCATAAATAAATCAAAGCCATCTTTTATTTTTTTTAAATCAAGTGTGAAGAGTTGCATGCAACTTATCTACTGAACCTTGCTCTAAGTTTGAAATATTAAATAATAAATTCTAATTTAGGCACAAACTAGCATATTTGGAAGGAGAGCAAGTTGATGAAATCGACTGGAGTTCTTGACTGGTACTTTATTTTATCAACCTTTGAAGGATGAAAGAAGGCGAAGTTAACCTCAGCAGGATTTGAACTCAGAATGTAAAAAGTCAGAAGAAATCTCGCAATGCCATTTTATTCAATGTTCTACCAATTCCACCAATCCATCACCCTTTGAAATATTGCATGATGAAACGAAATTACTCTAAACACAAAAAGGATGTGACATATATGAGTATATAAAATATGTCCTAGTTGAAGATTTCTCTTGACTTAATTAACATAAACAAAATTGCAATAACACTTCTTGGCATTAAAACAACAAAACAAAAAATTCTGGTAATTTGATTGAAAAATAATGTTTGGTTAATAAAAATATAAATTTTTATAAAACAGATTGATAAAGCCTAGCACAAGGACTAAGCTAACAAGGATTGAATGAATTGGAGGTTAATCCCAGTAAAAAAAAAAAAGGGCAAATAGCTTATCCCTGCTAGCAATGGCTGGACGGGTCTTCACATACCAAGTCAGTACTCAAACAGGCCTACTGACCTCTCAGAAGGACTGGAGGTTTGCATCTTGCTTACATAGGTTCCCATGTTCTACCAAGTGCATTTTATCATGGCACCAGCATTACGGATGTTGTCATATCTTTGACACAGTTAAAGAATCCTCCCAACCCTTTGTTTGGCAGGTTTTCTATGGTTAGATGCCCTTCCTATCATGAAGAACTTGTGGTTAAAGATTCAAGAATAGAATTTTCTGATAAAGGAATAAAAAGAAAACAAAACCTAAAATAACATTCAGAAACCATCACTCTAAATTTTCGATAATAAAAACAAAATAGCAAAACAGGCTATGTTTTTACTTCAAGCTTATCAGTTTAATGAATGTGTTGAGATATACATACTGAAGTGTAGAATGAAAACTTTTATAAACTCCAGAACAAAATATTAAAATGTGTATTGGTATGTGAGGGGAGACCTAAAACAAAACATAACTCAACTGATAAAATAAAATATCAGTCTAGGGCAGGGTGTGGCGATTCAGCTCTTCATGTTCAGAGTTCAAATCCCTGTAGCCTACTTGGCTGGTAAACATTATTGCCCTATTTAACACATCCTCCTGACCCTTGGGTGCCTTTGGCAAAGTCCACTCAGTTGCAAGCATTTGCAGAAGGTCTCTGATTTTAGGATGCCCACCTCCCTCTTTCTCTCCCACTAAATTTGAAGACCTAGAAAAAGGTCACGGGCGCTATCCTTCCCTGGCTAAACAGTAGAAAATAATTTTTGTTCTCCTGTCCAGGTTTTTGTTCTCTTCCCAGGTTTCCCTGTGTCTACCATAATCACACCCCTTCTTCCCAAGTTTCCCTGTGCCTACCATAATCACACTCCTTCTTCCCAGGTTTCACTGTGTCTACCATAATCTCACCACTTTTTCTCACATTACCCTTTGGCTGTATCACCACGAATATCACCACTTCTTCCCATAGGCTTTATTTTCATGAGCACTTTTTCCCTCTTCCCAAGTGCTGTCATTTGGCAAATGTCACAGCCACTTCTCCTACATATTAGTTAATATGCTTAGTGTGTAGGCAATATTTTCAATTAACTTCCACTTAGATTTGAATGCAAATTTGTACCCAAACATCTGCTCTTGTAACATATTCTCCTAGGAAACATTTATATGTAAATCTGGGTTCTGAACTCCTGATGAAGTAGCAGGGGTGTTGTCATGAATCACAGCATATCTTGAGGATTTTAAGCCTAGCAGAACCCATCCCTCTCCAGGTCTGAAAACAGCTCTTTTTTTTAGGAGGAGAGAGAGAGACTCGACTTGCAGGTATCATAATAGACTTCATACTCATTATAAGTTCCTTTTTCAGGCAATATTTTACAGTTTGATACCCTTCATGGCACCAACCGTTTTAGTCACCTATTATGACACACAAGGATATGATGTACTTATTTTACAAACATTTATAATATGATACATTGTAAATGGTGTAAAATGGAGATATAATTTCTACTTGAGTATATACAGTACATATACTCTATTTTTACATTCATTCATTCACTCTTTTCTTTGGGAACACTGACAACATAAGACGCACGAGAGGTGAAACATTTCCAAACAAGAATAATAAAGCTAAGTCACAGATTCAACTCACAAAAGAACTTACTACTGTTTAACAGCACTTGCTATATGGCACACACACACAAAACAAATAGTAGCTGAACTAGTCACAGAAGTGAAATAGATACTAATTTTCAAAATGAATGCCATGCCCCAAATAAATGTGAGTATATAAGTATAAATAGCATATTTTTTAAAGAAAAACATTTCTTTTGAGAAATAGAAAAAAACTATAGACATTTCTATGATTCCATTGTCTCCATTAAGGAGCTTATTTATACTGCTTTCTCTTTCTAAGTTGATAAGAGATAGACAAGTCTCTCAAGTTGAATAATGTCTTTTTCTGTTAATATGAAATCTAAGACCGCTTGCCCACTTTTGCAGTTTTACTTAAATGCTGTATAAAAATATTATATAAAAATAAACATGTGACTTATCTAATGGACCTATAATCATTATCATCATTTAATGTCCATTTTCCATGCTAGCAAGGGTTGGACTAATTTTCACAAACTCAGCTACTAGCCTCACAGATGGGCTAGAGGCCTGCACTATCAAGTGCAATTTATCATAGCACCAGCATTAAGCAAGCTGTCATGTCTTTGACACAGCTTCTCAGTTCAAATCAAGTACTGAGTCAAGAATGCTGCATCTAAAATGGAGGTATCACTTAACTATCCGTGTGACATATACACAAGTATTAGTAATGCATTTGTAAAAAAAAACAAAAAGATATTTTAATATTATAACCCAATAAAATTTTTAAAGAATCATATTCATAACTTTTTTTATACTTTAATGAATAAGAGATGTATTAATTTTTTAGATCCTGTAATGATTTAACAGAAAATATATATTAAAAATGTTTAATTGAAATGTTTATAGTATCCTTACTATTGGACAGATTGTTGTGATGTAGTTATAATGCAGTTTTATACTTTTCAAGATATCTTGCTAATGATGTTTTGTGTGGTACAGGATGTTAAGAGTTAAAGTTAAAAGATAAAGGAAGTCAATAATGAATGTTAGGAAAAGTGACAACTGTTGAAATACTTGAAAC
>CAXHJY010000603.1:90000-93269 GCA_964016885.1 Eledone cirrhosa | reverse complement strand
AATCATTCTCAGAGGTTTTGTATTGTAATCCACAAATACACTCTGTAGAAAGTTCTACTTCATATTATTTGTCATTAAGGTTTCTTATAGAGACACTTCATTTCATTGTTGAGGGTGGTGGATTGGCAGAATCAGTAGAGTGTCAGACGATATGCTTTGTGTCATATAGTTACATCCCTTTACATTCTGTAATTAAAATCTTGCTGAGGTTAGCTTTACCTTTCTTCCTCAGAAGTTCAGTAAAATAAAGTACCAGTAATCCACTGGGGTTGATTTAATCAACTTTCTCCTTCCCTTACAATTGTGGCCTTGAGTTAAAAGTAGAAACAGTTATTTAAAGCCTTTAAACAATGGATGGAATGCTTTCTGCCATATTTGTTCTGGTTCTCTGCTCTGAGTTTAAATCCTGCTGAGGTCAACTTTGCCTTTCATCCATTCAAGGTTGATAACAAAAAAGTACCAGTCTACCACTGGGGTCTGTTCTTCCTCTCTATATTTCTTTCTCACTTCCTCTCTCTCCTTCTCTGGAAGAAATCAACTGTTCCAACCTGGAGAGTGAAGGGCTCCACCAAGCTTCAAATGTCCACAGTGACACCCCTATGACTCCATCAGTGCAAGAAAAACAAAACAAAAGATGAATCTATTTATTTTATAAACCTTAACTGGTTTATATTCATATTTGTGACAAAATATCCACATTTAAGTTTAAATAAAAACAATTTTACAACTTTAATATTTGTTGGATGGTACGGTCATGACAGTTCAAATTAGGACTTTTTTAAACAATTAACATTTGAAAATACTTTACAACTTTCTTCTCTTTATCTTTACCCATTCCTGAGAGGGTTGTAGGGGGTAGAGTCCTCACACACCCCTTCTAGGTCCTATGTTTGTAAAGTTTCCTCTATATACTACACACACACAAAACCACATCACTCTGCACACACACACCACATCCCACACAACAGACATACATCATACCACACCACACCACATACAAACCAGGTAGTTATACCAACCCAGTATCTTGGTTTTAGTGATTTTTTTGTAACAAATCTCAACTTCCCAGACCTTAGCAACTGGAGTGGAACTCATCAGATTGGATATTAAATGATGAGCTGTGACATCATTGGTGTCAACCTGTTTCAGCCATTCTTTGGACAACATTATAGTGTATGTATGTAGTATATATATATATATATATATGTAGTATATATATATATATATATATATAGTATATATATATATATATATATATATATATATATATATATATATATAGTATATATATATATATATATATATATATATAGTATATATATATATATATATATAGTATATATATATATATATATATAGTATATATATATATATATATATATATATATAGTATATATATATATATATATATAGTATATATATATATATATATATAGTATATATATATATATATAGTATATATATATATATATAGTATATATATATATATATATATATATATAGTATATATATATATATATATATAGTATATATATATATATATAGTATATATATATATATATATATATATATATAGTATATATATATATATATATATATAGTATATATATATATATATATATAGACGGTAGCCACGGAATAGGCAGACCTAGAAAAACATGGGATGAGCTGATAAACTCCGACCTCACACACTTACACCTCTCCAAGACAATGTCACTGGACCGTGACCTTTGGCGGTACTCAGTAACAGAGAAGACCCGCCTTGCCAGTAGGCATATCTAACAAAATACACCCCTCCCGCCGCCACCCCCACCCCATCCACACCACCCCGTTCTATGTAAAGTTATGTTGGTGCCGCGCCATCCAGGCCGAAACAAATGAGATCGTGTAGGTGTCACGACAAAAAAAACACACAGTCCACGCTGTAATGTGGCCGTGTAGGCAACACGGTAAAAACCTCCCAGACCCACACTGTAAATGTGGTTGGTGTTAGGAAGGGCATCCAACTGTAGAAAACCTGCCAGACAGTCCTATGCGAGCAAGACAATCACTCTTGCCTCAAGTGGGACTACCCCCGTCCAAACCCATGCAAGCGTGGAACACGGACGTTAAACGTTGATGATGATGATGATGATGATATAGTATATATATATATATATATATATATATATAGTATATATATATATATATATATATATATATATAGTATATATATATATATATATATATATATATATAGTATATATATATATATATATATATATATATATATAGTATATATATATATATATATATATAGTATATATATATATATATATAGTATATATATATATATAGTATATATATATTATAGTAGTATATATATATATATATAGTATATATATATATATATATAGTATATATATATATATATATAGTATATATATATATATATATATATAGTATATATATATATATATAGTATATATATATATATATAGTATATATATATATATATAGTATATATAGTATATATATATATATATATATAGTATATATAGTATATATATATATATATATATATATATATATAGTATATATATATATATATATATATATATAGTATATATATATATATATATATATATATATAGTATATATATATATATATATATATAGTATATATATATATATATATATATATATATATAGTATATATATATATATATATATAGTATATATATATATATATATATATAGTATATATATATATATATATATATATATAGTATGTATATATATATATATATATATATATAGTATATATATATATATATATATATATATATATATATATATAGTATATATATATATATATATATATATATAGTATATATATATATATATATATATATATATATATATATATATATATATATATAGTATATATATATATAGTATATATATATATATATATAGTATATATATATATATATAGTATATATATATATATATATATAGTATATATATATATATATATATAGTATATATATATATATAGTATATATATATATATAGTATATATATATATATAGTATATATATATATATAGTATATATATATATATAGTATATATATATATATAGTATATATATATATATATATATATATAGTATATATATATATATATAGTATATATATATATATATATATATATAGTATATATATATATATATATATATAGTATATATATATATATATATATATAGTATATATATATATATATATAT
>CAXHJY010000603.1:60000-85000 GCA_964016885.1 Eledone cirrhosa | reverse complement strand
ATGCTGGATACAAATCAATTAAAATAATATATTAAAGTGTAGTAACCATCTATTTATAACTATAACATCCAGACATGCTCAAATACGAGTATATTTCGCTATAAAAGTGAAGAATATATATTGTAGATGTAGCTCATCGGCGGATACCTATCAATATGATCAACACTTCTAAAAATATATTAGATAACTAAGAAAACACACATGGTATAGAGATAAGATGTTTTATAGCCCATGGTGGTGAATAGACCAAAAGACCGCTAAAAATATATATGATATGATATACGTCTGGAAATATATTTTTATCACATGTGTGTTAATATACATATGAAAATTTAGAGCTGACTTAGCTGCTATTTCTAACTTTTTCCACGTTACATATTTCTATTATTTGGCTGCCATTTCTAGCATTTGTATTTACCACACAGACTGAAACGTTTAACAAAGGGGAATAAATCTTTAAAGCCTTCGGTTTGATATTATCTCCCTTTGCCTGTAGAATTTATGATAGTAATCTAGACTAGAGATCCCCTCACTAAATGTTCTTATAACTTTCTTAATAACTTATTTTGTAATAAAATTTTGCAGAGATACGAATTACAGTTTATAGATTAACATTCTGGAACTGAAATTACAATATATCTTTACGTACGAATGTACTAAAGCTAGAAATTGCCAGGTAGGGTGTACAGTTTTTATCACATTTTATATTTGGTAAAATAAACTATTTTATCTTGACAATATAAAGAAACAGGATATCGATTTGTTTGGTATTTCTAGCGTTGTTTATAACACACACACACACATATATATATATATACATACATAGTCCTATATATGTATGTGTGTGTATATATATACATACATATATTTATGTTGTTTATACACATACATACATACAAATGCATATATATATATATATATATATATATATATATATATATATATATATATATATATATAGAGAGAGAGAGAGAGAGAGAGGGGGGGGGGATAGAGATAGAGAGATTTCTTTATTTGCCACAAGGACGCACAATAAAAGGGGACAATACAAAGACATGCCGGGGATTTTACATACACTCGTGCAAAAAAACAAACAAAAAAAAATAATTACAACAATCGAAATCCCCAATAAGGGGGAAACGCCACAAAAGGTTTGTTTAATACCCCGTAGATAGAACAACCCTCAACTCCAGGAGTATGTTGTGCAAGTGCTCCTTTCTACCTTTTGCTCGCTTCTTTAACCTACAGGTTTATAAACAGAGAAGGCCCAATCACTCGGGCCATTTTTGCCACGTTCACCCACCTTTCAGTAAATTTACTGGGGTGCAGTACCTCTCTATCCACTCTGATTCTCCTTCTAAAGTGATACTTAAAGAAGGGAATGAGTTGTTGTCTGGAGAGAAAGGCATCTGTCCTCAGTCCTCTTAATCTCGTCCACCATATAACTTCTTTCACCATAGCCATTGTACAGAGGAAAACCTCCTCTCTTTCGTTTTTGAAAGAGGCTGGCGGTTTGATCCTTACTATGGACTCAGCAGTCAACTGGATTTGTGACATACGCGACAGCAGTTGTTCTGCATAGTTCCACAGGTCGGTTACGCCCGGGCAGTGTACAATTGCGTGCAGGACGGTTTCAATGTCCTGCGCGCATCTTGGACACGTCCTCTTTGAAGGATCCCTGCCGGGGCGTCCGTGCCTGTAGATCTTGTCACGAACCGGTAGAGCTCCTCGGTAGCACTGCCAGGCCAGGGACCTCTGGAAGTTGTCCATAGGTCCCGGGCGGAAGTCCTACCAAACAGACTGGTGAGCTCATCGTCTTCGATGCCCAGGGTCTCTCCGAGCACGACGTCGCCCTCGTAACGTACAATCCCTCTATAGAATGTCGAAGTGGAGTCTCCACTGATTGCTGTGCATGCTTGGCAGAGGACTGTGAGCGGCTGAGCGCATTCAATGTGCCAGGTGCCCATCGTTTTCGGCATTTTTTTTATCCAGGACAGCAGCTCCGTTAGCGAGATGAGCTGCGGGAAAGCCTGTCTCACAAACGGTGCCCACACCGTTTGGGGGTCGGTGAGGAATACCTGGATATGCTGCAGCCTTAGCGCATGTTTGCGCATCATCAGCCACGACATTCCCACCTATATATATATATATATATATATATATATATATATATATATATATATATAGATAGATAGATATGTATACTCGGTTTTGAATTTGTTTTTCAAGATTTTTAACCTGAAAACGGGTTGTAACAGATATTGTTATACTTTGGGAGGTCATGCTGCCAATAAAAACACACGCACTTGTTGGTTTCACTTCAATTTATTAGTATTATTATTCGGCTAGTTTAATAACCAGATGGTTGTTTAGTTGTTGATTGTCAAAGATCTTTTGTCACACATTCTGTCACCTCCTCAGTGACTACTTTTGTAGTTATTTTGGTCTCTTCTTTTTTTGTACTACACCAACTTGTTTTTGTGAAAATTTGAAATGAAATCCAGCAGCTGTGTAGTTTTATTGGCAGCAGGACCCTTCCAATGTATACCAATGTGTGTATGTCATCAACATATATATATAGTAAGGAAAATGTGAAGTTTGGTGTAGATGTTAAAAGTTCTTTATTAACAAAGCTGTGATACACATTATAATGATAATCATGGTCACATGATTGAACAATCATGTGACCACGTGATATCATCAGACAGCAACTTTATGTAATAAGGTTACGTCTGTGAGGCAATCTAAAGACAAGGGAATGGACAGAAATGGTAAGGTTCGTAGATGTTTTCAGAAGGATATGATGTGACATTCAAACATTGTCTGGACTGATGCTAAGCCACTGCCTCCCTTTTTATGTTTCAGATAGAGGTGGTCTATGTCACTGTTGATGTGGAAACTTCCAGAACCAGTTAGAAGTTTTAGGGCTTTAGTATTATGGCTCAGATCTCATCTTCAGTCAAGTAGTCAATTATTGTTACTATTGTAATTTATTAGTCCCCAAATTTTTCGGACCACCTCCTAGATAATGTCAGGTAAATCCGAAATATTTAGGGACTGCTAAATTACTAAGGTAACAATCAGTCATACTGGCCCTTTTATTTTCTAATCCATCTCTCTCAATTCTCTTCTCACTTGTTACCTTGGTAACCCTAAGCCACTTACATTGAAGGGCTCCCTAAACAGACCCACCTTTCACTTTCATATTCTACAATGTATGAAGGTACATGGCTTTGTGGTTAGGGTATTTGTCTCATGATTCCCAGCAGTACATTGTGTCCTTGAGCAAGACATTTTATTTCACATTGCTCCAGTCCACTCAGCTGGTAAACATCAGTGGTACAGGGTGGCCCAAAAGTCACACAGGGGTCGCAACTGTTTATAATTATTTTATTTAATTATTCATAAGTAAAGTAGAGGTGTGACAAGGATTGACAAATACAAAATAATTTCCATTTAAGTTGTGTCAACATTTCATATATCAATCTGTACAATTCAGGAAGTTAATAAAAACTAAAACCCCTGTATGACTTTTGGGCCACCCTGTACCTGTAATTCGAAAGACCAACTTTGTCACATTCTGTGTCATGCTGAATCTCCCTGAGAACTACGTTATATATATATATATATATATAGATAGATAGATATATTTCTTTATTAGCCACAGGGGCACAAAAGAAGGGGACAAATACAAAGGGGGAAGTTTACATACAATAAAAACGTGTAAAATGTTATCACAGATGGAATTTAAAAGTTAGTCGATTTTCCCCAATAGAGGGAGACAGTTTATATGGGTAACACATACCCCCGAAAAAAAATGTGCAACCCTCATCTCCAGGAGTACGAAGAGCTTGTACTCCTTTCCTCTCCTCCTCCTTTTCCTCAACCTACAGGCTGATATAGAGAGAAGGCCCATTCACTCGGGCCATTCTCGCCACCTTCACCCTCCTTTCATAAAACTTGCTGGGGTACAGCACCTCTCTCTCCATTCTGATTCTTCTTCCAAAGTGGTATTTGAAAAAAAGAATCAGTTGGCCGGAGAGAAAGGTGTCTGACCTCAGCCCTTTCAACCTTGTCCACCATACAACCTCTTTCGCCATAGCTATCACACAAAGGAAAACCGCCTCTCCTTCGTTTTTGAAGGAGGGTGGCGGTTTGATCATGACAATGGACTCGGTGGTCAACTGGATATTAGATAGATAGATAGATAGATAGATAGATGTGTGTGTGTGTATGCGTATATTCATATATATATATATACACACACACATATATATATATATCTTCAGCTGTATACATACATGTATGTGACTTTTCTATATCCAACGATATACAGTATGTCATATATATATATATATATATATATATATATAATGTGTGTGTGTGTGTGTGTATGCGTATATTCATATATATATATATATATATATACACACACACATATATATATATCTTCAGCTGTATACATACATGTATGTGACTTTTCTATATCCAACGATATACAGTATGTCATATATATATATATATATATATATATATATATATATATATATATATACGATATTAACAAATGGAAACTATATATATAAAACCATATCTATTTTATTATACATATTTCAAGGATACCATGTTAAATTATGGTATGCTTTCATCAGACAAAATACAATATATACCAGTTTTATAAATAAATTTTAACATACCCTTTATATATATATATATATATATATATATATATATATATATATATATATATATATATATATATATATTCTTCTCTCATTCCGTGCTTGTCTTTGCTTAAATAATTACTTTTTCACAGAAATACTTTTTCAATTACAATCTATTTAAACAAACTAGGACCCTATATCGTCTTCTAAGCTTATAAATCATTTAATTTTATTATAATTCACCTTATCTTTATTTTATTTTAATAATACATTTAATAAAACTTTTTCGCACCTCTTAATAAATCGTTCGGTATATAAACCCTAAATAAATAGTATACTTAATTTCTATCTCTGTAATCATAAACATCATCAATCATAAACCTCATCAATTTTTAATTTTTTAATTTAATTAATTTTACAACCGTTATTCAGTTATTTTTCAGTGGTGTCAGCGTTTTTCAGTTTAAATGTTTATCTCTCTCTCTCTGTCTCTTTCTCTTTCTCTCTCTCTCTTTCTCTCTCCTCCTTCCTTCTTGCTCCGTTATCCTCTCCTTCTTTTTTCCTCTCTTCCTCTTCCTTCCTTTTTTTCCCCTTCCTTCCCTTTTTTCCAATCTTCTATATCCTTTTAAATTTATTTATCATATATTGACTAGATACTACCTTGTTCACAAGTGTTTTTCTAGGCATCATATCATGTCTCCCTATTTTATCTGATGAGAACGCAAATATCGTCCCAGGATGATATTTGTTTGTGAAATGCGTATAATAAAATACATGGAACTTTTTTAACCATCTTTTAATTTCTTCTTATATATATATATATATATATATATATATATATATATATATATATATAAGGGTTAAAATACTGGAGCGTGTTGGAGTTAAACACCCTCTTCGTATTATAGAAATGACAGGAAAAGGTATAGCTCAATGTAGTTAAACAGAGCCGAAGAATTATGAACCACCTATATAACCACCTTTGTTTAGCTCTAGGGTTTTTTTGCTTTGGACTATATTTGTAATATGGTTCTTAATGTTATACACCCCCTTAGTGATTTTTATTATATATTTTTATTATATATTTTTACCCATAATCTTGCAATACTTTAGTGTATGTACACTCCATATTCTTCGGAGTTTCCGGCTTGTATTGGCCGATAATACTTCTTGTTGTTTTAATTGCCCTGATGAGTCCCTAATAGGACGAAACATTGTTGGCTAATAAAGACTTTTGATGTATTGAATGCTTCTTTGTTTTACTTTCATAATATATATATATATATATATATATATATATATATATATATATATATATATATATATATATAGTATATATATATATATATATATACAGTATATATATATATATATATATATATATATATATATATAGCAGTAGTAGTATGTATATATATATAGTAGTATATATATATATATATATATCTTCAGCTGTATACATACATGTATCTGACTTTTCTACATCCAACGATATACAGTATGTCATATATATATATATATATTTATATATATATATATATATATATCTTCAGCTGTATACATACATGTATGTGACTTTTCTATATCCAACGATATACAGTATGTCATATATATATACATCTACACAGTACATATATATATATATATAGTAGTATATATGTAGGAGGTGAGTTTTATTGTAGTACAATAAAGCAATGCAGATATCGGATAAGAAGCACTCTACAGTTTGTAGGACTGGAGTATACATAATATAAGATCAAAAGATGGTTAAAGGAGTTCCATGTATTTTATTATGCGCATTTCAAAAACAAACATCATCATGCAATAATATTTGTGTTTTCATCAGATAAAACAGAACATGATATGAAGGCTAAAAAACACTTTTTCAAATTCTTTTAATTTATACATTATCTTCCAACGGTTCTCAACCTCTCTATGTAAAACAATATATCTTTTCTCAGTTATAAAAACTATCTCTTTCTCTCTATCACCCATCTCTCCCTCTCCACCTTCACTCTCATCTCCTCCCCCTTTTTTCATCCTTTCCACCCCCCCCTCCCTAAATAAAATATTTTTTCCTCGTACATATCTTCCCTTCGTTAATTTTCAAATTCTTTTAATTTATACATTATCTTCCAACGGTTTTCAACCTCTCTATGTAAAACAATATATCTTCTCTCAGTTATAAAAACTATCTCTTTCTCTCTATCACCCATCTCTCCCTCTCATCTCCTCCCCTTTTTCATCCTTTCCACCCCCCCCCTCTCTAAATAAAATATTTTTCCCAATATCACACATCAATCTAAAACCACTTTTCATATGTTGATTTAAAACTGTACTATCCACAAGTGTTTTTTAGCCTTCATATCATGTTCTCCTGTTTTATCTGATGAAAACACAAATATTATTGCATGATGATGTTTGTTTTTGAAATGCGCATAATAAAATACATGGAACTCCTTTAACCATCTTTTGATCTTATATTATAGTAGTATATATATATATATATATTATATATATATATATATATATATATATCTTCAGCTGTATACATACATGTATGTGACTTTTCTATATCCAACGATATACAGTATGTCATATATATATATATATATATATATATCTTCAGCTGTATACATACATGTATCTGACTTTTCTATATCCAACGATATACAGTATGTCATATATATATATATATATATATATATCTTCAGCTGTATACATACATGTATCTGACTTTTCTATATCCATCGATATACAGTATGTTTAATAAATAAACATTTTGAAAGCCCAGCTAAGAATATTGAAAGACTGGGTACTCCGTCAGTTACAACGGTGAGTGTTCCAGTTGATATGACCAACAGAACAGCCTGCTCGTGAAATTAACTAGCAAGTGGCTGAGCATTCCACAGACATCTGTACCTTTAACACAGTTCTCAGGGAGATTCAGCATAAGACATAATGTGAAAAGGCTGACCCTTTGAATTACAGGTACAACTCATGTTTTACCTGCTGAATGGACTGTAGCAATGTGAAGTAAAATGTCTTGCTCAAGGACACTGGGGATCGAACTCACAACCTACTACTACTACTGCTACTACTACTACTACTACTGCTACTACTACTATTGCTACTACTACTACTACTGCTGCTATTACTACTTCTATTGCTACTACTACTGCTACTACTACTACTGATACTGCTACTACTGTTGCTACTACTACTACTCATGCTACTACTACTACTACTACTACTACTACTGCTACTACTACTACTACCACCACTACTACTACTACTAATACTACTACTACCACTACTGCTACTACTACTACTACTACTACTACTTACTACTCATGCTACTACTACTACTACTACTACTACTACTACTGCTACTACTATTACTGATACTGATACTACTAGTACTACTACTACTGCTGCTGCTACTACTACTACTACTACCGCTACTACTACCACTACTGCTACTACTACTGCTACTACTACTACTGCTGCTACTACTACTACTACTACTGCTACTACTACTACCACCATCACCACTACCACTACTATTACTTCTCTCTCTCTCTATATATATATATATATATAGAGAGAGAGAGAGATACAATACACACGTTAGATAGATATATTTCTTTATTAGCCACAAGGGCGCACAAGAAAAGGGGACAAAACAAAGACACATGCCGGGGATTTTATATACAGTCGTGTAAAAATATTGAAACAAACAAATATAACATTGGAAATCCCCAATAGGAGGGAGGCGCCACAAATGTTTGTTTAATACCCCGTAGATAGAACAACCCTCAACTTCAGGAGCATGTTGTGCAAGTGCTCCTTTCTTCCTTTTGTTCTCTTCTTCAACCTACAGGTTTATATACAGAGAAGGCCCAATCACTCGGGCCATTTTTGCCATGTTCACCCACCTTTCAGTAAATGTACTGGGGTGCAGTGCCTCTCTATCCACTCTGATTCTCTTTCTAAAGAGGTACCTATAGAAGGGAATGAGTTGTTGACCGGAGAGAAAGGCATCTGTCCTCAGTCCTCTCAATCTCGTCCACCATATAACCTCTTTCACCATAGCCACTATACAGAGGAAAACCGCCTCTCTTTCGTTTTTGAAAGAAGTTGGCGGTTTGATCCTTACTATAGACTCAGCAGTCAACTAGATTTGTCCCACACGCGACAGCAGTTGTTCTGCGTAGTTCCACAGGTCGGTTACGCCCGGGCAGTGTACAATTGCGTGCAGGGCGGTTTCAATGTCCTGCTCGCATCTTGGACACGTCCTCTTGGAAAAGATCAACATCATCGGTAACTACTGAGACACAGGTTTTATATCGGTGTTATCCCAGTTTCCTGAGTTGCCTTCTCCTCGAAGGATGCCCTGATAAAGGCTAGGGGTCCTTCACTCCCAGTGATTTAACTGCGCAATTGGGTATCCAGCCCGACTATGTGCCCGCGCATATACGAACACATGCACACATGAATATACATATATATATATATATATATACACACACACACACACACACACACACACACACATATATATTCAAACCTCTGTATATTAGATGCTGGAATCTAACAACTTTAATGGATTCCCAGTCCAGTAAAACTCACCCTGAAAGTAGATCTACTTTGGTGTCGAGGGAACTCAGTCGCTATAGCATGGACACTTTTTAAACATAAAAACAGGTAGAATTCCCAAATCTAATCAGATCAGAGCAAACATCACGGACGCTCTATCTCAAAATTATTTTTGAAAAGCATTAGAAATGCGCAACCGGTAAAACTTAAAACCAAAACTTAATACTAACCAATACTATTACTAATTATCACTTATTCCTATTTAAACTATTTTTCACTGTGAACAATTTGTCAGCATTTTCTATTCCGTTTACCAATATATCATAAGTTGTGTGTTACACCTCTATTCTTTTAAATATATATATATATATATGTACAGTTATGTTGGTCCCACAACATCCAGGCCGAAACAAATGAGATCGTGTAGGTGTCACGACAAAAAACACACAGTCCACGCTGTAAATGTGGCCGTGTAGGCAACACGGTAAAAACCTCCCAGCCCCACACTGTAAATGTGGTTGGTGTTAGGAAGGGCATCCAGCTGTAGAAAACCCGCCAGACAGTCCACGCTGTAATGTGGCCGTGTAGGCAACACGGTAAAAACCTCCCAGCCCCACACTGTAAATGTGGTTGGTGTTAGGAAGGGCATCCAACTGTAGAAAACCCGCCAGACAGTCCTATGCGAGCAAGACAACCACTCTTGCCTCAAGTGGGAAAACCCCCGTCCAAACCCATGCAAGCGTGGAACACGGACGCTAAACCTGATGATGATGATGATGATGATGATATATATATATATATATATATATATATGCATATATATTCGATATATTAACAAATGGAAACTGTATTTATAAAACCATATTTATTTCATTATACATATTTCAAGGACACCAAGTTAAATTATTGTGTGCTTTCATCAGATAAAATATATAGATCAGTTTTATAAATAAATGTTGACATACCCTTAAAGAATGCGACCATTTCTGTTGGAAGCTCGCGAATAGTGGGCTTATAAATTTATTTATTCTACTATGCAAATTAGTGTCGGATATGTTTAAATCACAGTAGATTTAAAATAAGCCGTTGGGGTATGGAGAAAGGGAAAGAAAAGCAAAGAAAGAGAAAAAGAAAAAGAAAAAAAAAGAGAAAAAAAGAGAGAAAAGAAAAAAAAAGAAAAAAGAGCAAACTCTAAGAGGAAAATAAGAAAACAAGAAAAAGAGAAAGAGAAAGAGAAGAAAAAAGAGAAAAAGGGAAAGAGAAAGAGAAAGCTCTAAGTGATAGGTTGTTGTATTAGCGTAACTTTTAAGATGAAGTGAAAAAATAAATATTTATTGGATGAGTAAAGAAGAGTCAATAAGCGTGGATAGAAAATAAATAAATAATAATAATAATTGGAGAATTTTAACCAGTGTTTAAATATGATTAAATGTTTAGTTTATCAATTAAATTATTGAGATCTATATATTATTAAAAAATCTATATATTATTAAAACTATATATTATTAAAAAATCTATATATTATTAAAAGAATATATTCATATATATATATACATACGCTCACATACATATATATACATATAAATATATATATATATATACCTACACATACATATACATACTTACAATAAAGAACTTTTTATGTTTAAGATATAGGAATTTTTCTAAACTTATAGATATTTTGGAGAAATCAGAGAAAAAATCAGAGAAAAAACCGGAGAAAATCATTTCTATATAATAGCAAAACAGCGTGAAGGAAATTAAGTTATTTACTTATATTAAATGTTATAAATGTTAAGATAATAAATGAAATTTAAGATTATACAAACCTTATGTTATTATTTATTAAATTTTATAAATTTTATATCTAATAAATCCACCTGTTATGTAGTTGTGACTGTTATTATATAAGTTTGCTTATCATAAACCGTAAGAAAACCCTTATACCATACCCGAGTGCATTCGAATTGTATGCATATGTACATATACATAACCCCCACATAGATACGCATACAAATATATACACATACCGGTAGACATGCATCATACACACATATATATATATATATATATATATATATATATATATATATATATATATATATATATATATATATATATATATGTATATAAATATATATATATGTATATAAATATATATAAATACAGATGAATATAAAGTACATAGTATAATTGAAGTACAAAATATATAAAATAAAATAAAAATAAAAATGAATTATATTACGATTTGGAAATATATTCTTACAATTATAAGCAATATAACCTTAAAGCAATATAATTTTTAAAAATATTACAAAATATTTTAAGATATATTTTTAAAATAAGAATATGTATAAAAAATTCAGTATAAAAATTTAAATTTTTTATATATAATATTTAATTCTCAGTATGTTTAACTTAATTTTTATAACCATATGGGAAATTTTCAAAGAAAAAGAAAGCGACACTTTCAAAAGAGAAACTTTAAAAAATAGGAGAAACCTTCAATGAAAATATTTTCCACTTTTAAGAGCTTTCAGTATGTTTATCTAGAAAAATTTTCTAGGAACATTTTTTTTATATTTGAGAGTTTTAAGCAGTCAAATGAAGGAATCTAATGATTTATCGATAGGTTCAATATATTAATAGAATTAATTATATATTACATTTTAAATTTATATTTAAACGTTTAGTTCAATCTAAGTCTGCAGGAACTGAAGAGATTGCTCCTTACGTTCAGGGAATTTTTGCTTTTTAATATAAAGAATATGTCCTCTATACAAAGATCACAATTTTCTGAAGCGGAGTTAAAAGGAGTAGCTTTTGAAATAATATTCCAAAGTAATGAATATTTAACGTTTTTTAATTTAAGGTTCCATAATAAGCTAGATAGAGAAGTTGAAGATGTTTTGTTTAAATGCGTAAAAGAGCTTTTATGGTTATTAAAACGAGATTTAAAATCTGTGGAAGTAGATCATACATAATTAACTGAATTTAAATTAGTTTTTACATTACAATTATATACTATATTTTTAGCTAAGCAATTGTTATTTAACGGACAGTTACATTTATCAAATTGGATATTGCTGGGGTTTTTAGTTGTATTTTGGTTAGGTTTTAAATTGCTATTATTAATTCTATTAATATTCTGCGCTAAATGTTTGGTGGATGAATAAGTTAATTTTATAGTATGTCTATTAAATATTGAATAATATCTGTGTTCTAGGGAAGCATTTGTCAAGAGCTTTAAAAAATAGTTTAGCAATAGGAGTTTTAATATTTAATGAGAAAGGAGGAGCGAACTATAATATGTTCCTAGTTCTATTTTTTTTTTGTTTTCCGAATTATTGTAAGGTTTTCTATTATAGTAGTTAAAATTGTTAAGATTATGGTTAGTTGTTATATTATTATTATCAATGTATTTAATTTTATTTCTATATCCAGCTCTACCTAACGCTTCATTATAATAATGTGCTTTATCATCAAATATATTCTTATTAGCTGAAATTCTAGAAATGCGTTTGTACAGAATTCACTATAGTATTTTTAACGGATCTGGGGTGATTAGAGTTAAAATTAACGTAGTTTAAGTTCTCGTTTAGTTTGTGAAATGGATAATGAAGACATGTGTTAAGGTTTAATGTTACATCTAGAAAATTAACTATTTTATGAATATTCTCTATTTCTACTTTTAGATTAAGGTAATTAAAAAATTGTATAATTTCTTTTCCTATTAAATTCACAGTTATTATTTTCGATAAATAATAGCATGTCGTCACAATATATGTATATATATATGTATATGTATATCTGTATATATATGTATATAAATAAATTATCGAGAATCGGAATTTCGGCCCACGAAATAACGAAACACAATCTTCGAAATGCGTGGCAAAGGGCTCAATAGTTTGAATAAACCAGAGCTATAACTATCGTTTAAATACCAACACACGGAGACAATGCTTAAAATCACTCGCACAGCCGAAAAAAACGACCGGGAAAATTCGGGTCAGACAAATAATAATATAAATGAATGAAAAATATTTACCCGGACCCGCTAGAATGATGGTAAATTCCAGTTTTTTGGTTTCTGCGGTTCCTAAATCAGTTACCGTCAGCTTACATAAAAAAATATTCAGCTTCTGGCAGAAAGATGAACGAGGAAAACCACTTTCTCAAACCTAACACCAACCTCATTTACATTGAGTGGTGGGTGCTTTTTTTCCGTGGCACCTCCACGACCACTTTGCAAGGGAATGATAGGGACCCCAGTCCTATCATCTCAATGATAGGGACCCCAGTCCTATCATCTCATTTCTACAGCTGAGTGAACTGGAGCAATGTGAAATAAAGTGTCTTGCTCAAGGAAACAACACATAACCCGGTCTGAGAATTGAACTCACAACCTTTCGATTGCAAGGCCAATGCTCTAACCACTAAGCCATGTGCCTCCATATATATATATATATATATATATATATATATATATATATATATATAGAGAGAGAGAGAGAGAGAGAGAGAGAGAGAGAGAGAGAGAGAGAGAGAGAGAGATGGATATAGATAGCTAGACAGATGGACAGGTGGATGGCTGACAGACAAAAAGATAGATAGATGGAGCGTGAGTGTGTGTGTGTATGTGTGTGTGTGTGTGATCTCTTAACATCAGATCTAAATATAATATAAAGCAAGTCATGTAAAGCTGTAAACAATTTGATATTTAAGACTGTATTGTTACATTTCACTGAACACAGTCACAAACAATAGTATTAAATAACTCAACACATGTACAACAGAGATATTTATCATTATAAATCTCATTATTTCTATCTGGTTTTTGCCACACCTAAACCCCCACACACATATACACACATACACACACACACACACACACATATATATATATATTCTTTATAATATTACTAAATACCTTCAAATGTTGATTATTTTCAGAATTATATATATATATATATATATATAGCCACAAGGCCAACAGTTTTGGGAGAAGGGAAAGTTGACTAAACCGACCCCAAGTATTACTGGTACTTTAATTTTTCAACACCGTTAAAATGAAAGGCAAAGCTGACTGTGGTGGGATTTGAACTCAGAACATAGAAATTTGGAACTAGATACCACAAAGTATTTTGTTTAACACCGTACAGATACTATATGTATATATATTCTTTATAATATTATTAAATACCTTCAAATTGTTGAGTATTTTCAGAATTATATATATATATGTATATATATAGTAATAATAATAAATGTGAAGACTAAAATCCAAAGAGGGCTTGATAAGGATAAATCATCATCATCATCATAATTTTACGTCCACTTTTCCCTGCTTGCAAGGGTGGGACGGGAACTGATTCTGGCTTGATTTCTACAGCTGGATGCCCTCCCTAACACCAACCTCATTTACAGTGAGTGCTGGGTGCTTTTTTTCTGTGTCTTCTTTACAGTGTGGGCTGGGTGCTTTTTTGCCATGGTACCTCCACAACCACTTTACAATGGAATGATAGGGACCCCAGTACCTATCATCTCATTTCTACAGCTGAGTAAACTGGAGCAATGTGAAATAAAGTGTCTTGCTCAAGGAAACAACACATCACCCGGTCTGAGAATTGAACTCACGACCTTTCGATTGCTAGGCCAATGCTCTAATCACTAAGCCATGTGCCTCCATATATATAAAACTGTAGAGCAAATATTTATTAAAATAACAGATTAAAGTTTAAGCAAAGAATCGCTGCTTTCACCCTTAATGGGATCCGATTTTCAGATGATCCCGTCAAGGGTGAAAGCAACGATTTTTGCTTTAACTTTAATCTGTTATTTTAATATATATATATATATATATATATATATATATATATATATATATATATATATATATATATATATATATTTATATATAATATATGGAAAGGAACACACAAAAAAGTATGTTTTGAATTACAAAGGGTAGAAACCCACTAGAGTGAAAGGCATAAAGTCTACGAAAAATTTGGAAAATACATGATAATTTAAAAGGTAAATTAAAATGTACAAACCCCCTTTTATAACTATACAACACCTGGACAGGCTCAAAGAAGAGCCCCGCACTTATACTCTGATCTCATTAAATTACAGGGGATTAACGCGAGTCTTTAACTCAGCTTTTTCTTTTTACCTCCCAATGAATTTTCTCTTTGTTGGGCTTTTTAAGTTGAAATTTTATAGGCTGCTATTTCTAGTGGCTTTTCGATCCATTCAAGCCACTACATACTGTTTGGCGTGTGTGTTTTCATTCATCCACTCTCCACGTATGACATTATCTAAAGTCTCCTTAGAAGTGCAGTCCATATCTCCACACCTGTTGATAAGCCCTGGGATTTTATGGTTCTGACACTGTTTTTGGTGAAACATACTCTTCTGTGAGTCTGTCCAGGTGTTGTAAAGTTATAAAAATGGGATTGTACATTTACCTTTAGAGAGAGACGGATAAAGAGAAAGAGATAGTGGTTGTGAGAGAGTAGATTGAAAGAGAGACATAGTGAGAGGAGACAGAGAAGGAGATGGGAGAGAGAGAGAAAGCTGGTGGTGTTGTTGAATGAAATTACAACTGGTGACTTCAAAGATACGAAAACAGCATTACTGCATCCTGATAAATAGAAAGGGTTTCTAAGAATGTGTGTGTCTGTGTGAATATATATATATATGTGTGTGTGTGTGTGTGTGTGTGAATATATATATGTGTGTGTGTGTGTGAATATATAATATATGTGTGTGTGTGTGTGAATATATATATATGTGTGTGTGTGTGAATATATAATATATATGTGTGTGTGTGTGTGAATATATATATATATATATGTGAGTGTATATATATATATACGAGTCTGTATGTGTATATATATATATATATGCGTGTGTGTGTGTGTGTGCGTATATATATATATACGCAGGTGTCTGTGACTGTGCATATACATATATACACACACAGACATATATATATGTATATATATAAAATAAAATAATTAAGTCAAATATTTAAAATTTGACATCGTTTATTAAAGATGTACTGTTCTATATATATTTCGGTGACAGCCCTCCTTGGCTGTGACCTCTTCAGGCAGTCCGAATTGGTGTGGTAGAGACAGGTACAATCAGGAGCTGGACATATCGGAGTATTGACGGAGTTAAACACTTCAACAACATGTGTACATGTCTCTACCACCCCAATTCGAACTGCCTGAAGAGGTCACAGCCAAGGATGGCTGCCACCAAAATATATATAGCAGTGCATCTTTAATAAACGAAGCTAAATTTTAAATATTTGACTTAATTATTTTACATAACTCCGGAGTAACCAAACCAACCGGCGTACTTCGTCGGGTGCTCCAATCTGCATACTGAGGTGTCGGTAAACAACCAACATATACTCAAAATTTATGTATGTATATATATATATTATATATATATATATATATTATATATATATTATATATATATATATATATAATATATATACATTATATATATATGTGTGTGAATATATATATACATATATATATGTGTGTGTGTGTGCGTATATATATGTATGTGTGTGTGTCTGTGACCGGTTTATATATACTCACACTCACACATATATATATATCTGGGCCTTCCAATTTTATTTTACAATCTGTGTATATGTTGATTATTTTAAAATTATCTTTTAAGTGAACATGACCCATCGGGTCACGGGTGGTCTAGTATATTATAGATATATATATCCACAGGATACTAGCTCCTTCTATTGCCCAGATGGTTGTATAGAAATAGCGGACACTTTCCGTTACCTGGGTGCTGAAATCAGCAGTGGTGGAGGGTGTTCTGAAAGTACAGTAGCCAGAGTCAGAACGGGGGTGGAAAAAGTTCAGAGAGCTTATACCGCTATTGGCCGCTAAAGGGTTCTCCCTAAAAATGAAAGGCAGGCTGTATGATGCCTGTATACGAACAGCAATGCTACATGGCAGTGAGACTTGGGCATTGTGTGCAGAGGACCTGCGTAGACTGGTCCGCTGGATGCATAATAGTAACATACGTGAACGGCAAAGCATAAATGAACTAAGTGAGAAATTAGGAATAAGAGGGATCAGATGTTGTTTACTTGAGAGAAGACTACGTTGGTATGGTCACGTGATGCGCATGAAAGACGACAGCTGTATAAAAAAGTGCAGGGGCGATCAAAATTGATGGAAGTTACGGAGTAGGTAGACCCAGAAAAACCTGGGACGATCTGATAAATTCTGACCTCACACACTTGCACCTCTCTAAGACGATATCACTGGACGGAGCTCTTTGGCGTTACACAGTTATACAGAAGGACCGCCTTGCCTAAATACAAAGCGAAACCTACAGTCAGTAGGCACCTCCTAATCAAATATACACCCCAATCCCACAATCCCTACTCCATCCACACCACTCCCACCAACCCCACCCTCTTTCTGTAAAGTTATGTTGGTACCACAACATCCAGTCCTAAATAAATGAAGTTGTGAAGGTGTCACGACAAACAAACACACAGTCGACGCTGTAATGTGGCTGTGTAGGTAACACAGTAAAAACCTCCCAGTCCACACTGTAAACGTGGTTGGTGTTAGGAAGGGCATCCAGCCGTAGAAAACCTGCCAGATGGTCCTATATGAGCGAGACATGGTCACCCGATCAATCTTGCCTCAAGTGCGACAATTCCCATCTAAACCCATGCTAGTGTGGAAGATAGATGTTAAACGTTGATGATGATGATGATTATACACAGGTATGTATACTTATATACATATATATATATTATACACATTCAGGTATGTATACTTATATATATATATATATATATATATATATATATAAATATATATATATATATATATATATATATATAAATAAAATAACAGTAGACTGGACTGGTGTAAATCCTTGAAAGGTTTATTATACTATGATCATTTCAATGACCGGGTTCCATATGAATCCGGTGATATCATCAGGTATTGGAATATAACAAAGGAATATGTAAAAAAACCATGGGTCCGAAAAATCAGAGACAGAGACAGACACAATTCAAATCTTTACCCTATATCCCATCCTGATATCTTATCGAGATTAATTTTATCATATAAGACTCTCTCTGTAAGTTCATTAAATAAATCTCGCTACCTTAACCTTTAATTTTCTAAGAATTTATTTATCATTTTGCAATTTAATATTTTTGAATTTAATGTAATTTCATCCTAAAACTCGTAACATAAGTTTTAACGTTCCAATCTTCGGTTCACACATTAGACCAGACAGACACCCACCATATGCCTTTGTTAAATATAGATTCTTTGGAGAAAGCATTTTTCGCGGCATTTTCTAGCATGAATGTAGTGTGACCCTTACGCGGACTTCTTTCTTCCTTTTTTTCTTCTTTCTTCCCCTTTTTCTTTGACGGAGTGGTGATAATGCATTATAAGCCTTCGCCCCCTCACCAGATGGTCATTAATAGATTCAGTTTGAGGGCGACTGGCCGAGGTGAAGGCAGCTAGTTGGTCAGTCGTCCTCTTTGTCTCTGTCTCTGATTTTTCGGACCCATGGTTTTTTTATATATTCCTTTGTTATATTCCAATACCTGATGATATCACCGGATTCATATGGAACCCTGTCATTGAAATGATCATAGTATAATAAACCTTTCAAGGATTTACACCAGTCCAGTCTACTGTTATTTTATTTATAATTAACTCCGTATTCGCACCACCAACTACACAAACGAAGATGGGTGAACTGCACTACGTTGAGTACTCTCCATAATATTACACCAAGATTGACCATACGGAATGACCAGTTCTATCCAGTGGTGAACCAACAAACCTAAAGCTATATATATATATATATATATATATATATATATATATATATATATATATATATATATATATATATATATATAAAATATTAAACAAATAATGAACAAACAATTCCTTATATTAAACAAAAAAAGTTCACTATTTAACGATCGTTTCTAGGGTATATATGTGTTATAATTGGTATGCATATTTAACAGATCTATGTACAAAATTATACAAAATTATACAAATTATCAAGATTAAATATACATACCTAACTCATATATACGCCGTCTTCAGAAATAATGAAGTATATTTATTGATAATAACAACAATACAAAATATCAGTTCAAAATTGACCAATGAAAAACACAAAGGGTTAAAAGCAGTTTGGTGTGTGTATATACATGTAAAAACCTTACACATATTTTACAATAATGTGTGTATAATTTGTATGTGCATACTAAAAAGATGGATGCAACCACAAAATTTCAAGGTTAATATCTCTGTAAGCTTAATGCGCTGATAAGATACGCAATGATACTTATGGAGTCAAGCATATAAATATATTTTTTTCATACTCACACATATCAGTATAATCACACATACATGTGCGTATATGCATAAATATACACATAACCACGAACATACAAACACACACACTCCCTCACTCACATTTATATATGTGGATATAAAATCATAAGCAAATAGAAATTAAGTCACTCACATAAAAACACTGGTACACACATTTCAAGATCAAGATACAGAAATTAGGTGGGAGGGGGGGGGAGGGGTCAGTATTAGATTGTCAGACCAGACAGCCTAATATAAATGTATCTATAAATTAAGAAAAATAAAAAAATAAAAACAATAAAATATAATAAAATGTACATACACATACAGATATACATACACATACATATATATATATATATATATATATATATACACATACACACACACACACACACACAGACACACATACACACTCACATATATATATATATATATATGTGTGTATGTGAGTGTGCGCAAATTCATATATATATACACACACACATACAAACACACACAAACACATACATATGCATACGTGCACACATACACACATATATCACATAGATACGAAGATAAACATATAAATAGAGAGACATACAAATATATACAGAACCCATATACACATACATACAAACACGCATATACATATACATACATATATACACATATATATATATTCCTATATACAAGCATACACATACATACACATATATACATATACATACACATATACATACTACACATTCACATACACATACATATATAATACATATATATACATATATATACATACATATGTATGCACAATCATATATACACACTCAATCTTACATTCATATTTACATGCTCATATATGTATTTTTATATTTAGAAATAAATACCAAAACCTATATAGACACCCACCTACACATATATTCATATATATACGCTTACAAAAACAGATGATAATAGTATGGGGGAAAGGGGGGGTTTGGAGAAGGGGATCAAAGTAAATATATGTTTCAAGAAACATATAATATTTTCCGTATCTTAATTCAATGTATGTTCTTACATATTTTCAGTGCTAGGAAATACGAAATCTATGCATCCCAAAATAAAAAAGTATACCATTAATCATATGTTAACTAAACCAAAGATAGTCAACATATTGATTTCCAAAGTGTAAATTAGTTAGGTTTATAATATTTGAAGCAGAATTATGAAGTCAAACAGTAGTAGATTATTAATTACATTATAACTAAATTAAAGTTAATAACGTTATGGTATCAATATTAGGAGATGAATTTAGTAATAGGGAAAAGAAACCCAAATAAAAATAAAATAAAGTATTACATCGGTAGTAGCATATAAATTATATGTTAACTAAATTAAAAATTATATATTTATTTCAATAGTATACGTTAATTAGTATATGTTAATTAGGTATACAATACATAAAGCAGATATTGTATTTCATCAATAGCATAATATAATTATATGCAAATAAAAATCAAAATTAATACGCATACATATACATATACATACACATACACATATATATACATATACACACATATATATATATATACATATACACATATATACACATATATACATATATAGTCACATAAATATACAAACAGATACACATACAACACACACATATACATATACATATAGATATACATATCTTTTTCAAAAAATTGCACAGAATATATTAACTAGGTATATATCCAAAACACATCCCATTCTATGATTACATGACATTCTGCAATTCGTCTGTACAAGGATACTAATTTTAAGCAAATTAAAATTAAAGTTTTAGGTTGATTAAAACTAAAACCAAATAATAAATATATTTCCAAAATGTATATTAATTAGGTCTATAATACTAAAAATTCTTTCTCCGTCATAGGATACATGATATTATTTTGTTATATTTTATCTGTAAAAGAATTATAATAAAATAAACAACAACAAAACACACAACATAGTAAAAAAACTAAATATTGAAGATAGAACTGAACCTTTGGCATTGAAAAGTCCACACTTCAACCTGAAAGATCACAAATCTAACTTTAACTCTAATCCTTCTATTAGACTTATATGTCCCTCCAAATCAGATATTGGAATAATTAGCAAAAAAATTTTAGATAGAGTCATCCCTCAAATAAGAAAATATGTTATTTTACCACTCTGGGAAAACACCTCCCAGGTAATTAATTGGTTTAAAAATATTAGGTGTAAATCTTCTGCTTCTTTCCTACAATTTGATATAGATAATTACTATTCTTCTATATCACCCATACTCCTGAACAAAGCATTAATATTTGCTAAAAATAGATCTAATTTAACTTCGGATGACATTAACATTATTACACATGCTAGACAAACACTTATTGAATTTCAGAATGAATACTGGACCAGAAACACTTACAGTAATCTTTTTGATATTACTATGGGTTCAAGCGATTCCGCCCAAATTACTGATCTTGTGGGCCTCTTTCTCCTTTTCAACATAAATGCCTCTTTTCCCCACCTCAAAGGTGGTTTATATCGTGATGACTGTCTTCTTCTTTCTAACAACCTTAGCCTTTCAGAAATCGAAAAAAACAAAAAGCATATTAGAACTTTCCTTAAAGACTATTATAATCTTAATATTACTTTTGAAAAAACAAGTAAAGTAGTAAATTTCCTAGATATAACTTTAGATTTAGCTACGGGTATATACCAACCTTACCATAAACCTAACCAAAAATTACATTACATACACTCACAATCTAATCACCCTAAATCTATCCTTAAAAACCTTGCATATAATATATCACTTAGAATTTCTAACCTTTCTTCTAACCAAGATGTATTTGATAAAAATGCGACCTTTTATAATGAAGCTCTAGATAGAAGTGGCCACAAAAATAGATTAGAGTATATACCTTCTACTAAAAATACTGAAAGCATACAGCATAATATTACCAACAAACACCAAATGAAAAGTACACACCTAAATGCCACCCACAGTATACCCCAAAATACTAAATCTTCTAATATAAAGTATAGTAACCCTCAAAAAACTACTCATCATACGACTATAATAAATATTAATAATAAAACTCCTAATAAAAAAGATAAAACACCTAAATCTACAAATATAACTAAAAATAGTTGTGGTGAGATCATTAACATTAATCCTCCTAGTAAAAATCATGATACAACATATAAAAATAATAAAAATAATAAACAACATAGAAACCGTAATAGACGAGTTACTTGGTATAATGCTCCTTTTAATTTACAAGTTAAGGATAATATTGCTAAAAAATTTTTTTATATCCTTGAGAAAAATTTCCCGCCAAACCACAAATACCATCAAATCTTAAATAGGTCTACAGTTAAATTCTCATACTCTACAACAAATAACATAAAACAAAATATAAGTGCATATAATGCATATAAATGTAAGAAAACCATAAGTATACCACCAGTACATCAAATTAACAATAATATCTCCTCAAATACAGAATTAACGAAAGGATGTAACTGTAGAAACAAAACAAACTGCCCATTAAAAGGGAATTGTCTTGTTAACAACATAGTCTATAAATGTAATGTTAAAACTAAAGATTCTATTTGCTCATATATAGGAGCTACCTCTAACAATTTTAAGACAAGGTATAATACCCACAAACATAGCTTTAAAAATGCCGCACTGGCTAATACAACATCTCTAGCAGAAAAAATCAATAGTTATAAAAATAAAAATATAAAATATGATTTGACCTGGAGTGTGCTCAAAAGAGCCACCCCTTATCAAAATAATAGAAAGGAATGTAGATTATGTTCCCAAGAACTATTTGAAATAATGAAGTCTAGGGATATCTTATTAAATAAAAGACAGGAATTAATTATATCGTGTAATCATAAACTAAAAAAAACATTTAAATATTATAAACCTAATTAATAACATTATTCTAGAATTTAATTTAATTTAAATGTTAGTTAACCTATAAATTTAATTTAATTAATATTTTATTACAGATGAGAAAATATTATGTAATCATAAATTTTGAAAAACCTTTAAATATTACTAATATATACTCAGTAATTTAATTTATAGATTAATTTTAATTTATTTTAACCTTTTATTATAATTTTTTTTATTATAATTTATTTTATTATAATTCTTTTACAGATAAAATATAACAAAATAATATCATGTATCCTATGACGGAGAAAGAATTTTTAGTATTATAGACCTAATTAATATACATTTTGGAAATATATTTATTATTTGGTTTTAGTTTTAATCAACCTAAAACTTTAATTTTAATTTGCTTAAAATTAGTATCCTTGTACAGACGAATTGCAGAATGTCATGTAATCATAGAATGGGATGTGTTTTGGATATATACCTAGTTAATATATTCTGTGCAATTTTTTGAAAAAGATATGTATATCTATATGTATATGTATATGTGTGTGTTGTATGTGTATCTGTTTGTATATTTATGTGACTATATATGTATATATGTGTATATATGTGTATATGTATATATATATATATGTGTGTATATGTATATATATGTGTATGTGTATGTATATGTATATGTATGCGTATTAATTTTGATTTTTATTTGCATATAATTATATTATGCTATTGATGAAATACAATATCTGCTTTATGTATTGTATACCTAATTAACATATACTAATTAACGTATACTATTGAAATAAATATATAATTTTTAATTTAGTTAACATATAATTTATATGCTACTACCGATGTAATACTTTATTTTATTTTTATTTGGGTTTCTTTTCCCTATTACTAAATTCATCTCCTAATATTGATACCATAACGTTATTAACTTTAATTTAGTTATAATGTAATTAATAATCTACTACTGTTTGACTTCATAATTCTGCTTCAAATATTATAAACCTAACTAATTTACACCTTGGAAATCAATATGTTGACTATCTTTGGTTTAGTTAACATATGATTAATGGTATACTTTTTTATTTTGGGATGCATAGATTTCGTATTTCCTAGCACTGAAAATATGTAAGAACATACATTGAATTAAGATACGGAAAATATTATATGTTTCTTGAAACATATATTTACTTTGATCCCCTTCTCCAAACCCCCCCTTTCCCCCATACTATTATCATCTGTTTTTGTAAGCGTATATATATGAATATATGTGTAGGTGGGTGTCTATATAGGTTTTGGTATTTATTTCTAAATATAAAAATACATATATGAGCATGTAAATATGAATGTAAGATTGAGTGTGTATATATGATTGTGCATACATATGTATGTATATATATGTATATATA
>CAXHJY010000603.1:45000-57500 GCA_964016885.1 Eledone cirrhosa | reverse complement strand
GGTGTTAGTGGTGGTGGTAGTAGAGGTGGTAGTGGTGTTAGTGGTGGTAGTGGTGGTAGTGGTGGTGGTAGTAGTGGTGGTATTGGTAGTTGGGGTGGTAGTAGTGGTGGTGGTGGTGGTGGTGCTGGTGGTGGTGGTAGTGGTAGTAGTAATTGTGGTATGGTGGTGGTGGTGGTGGTGGTGTTGGTAGTGGTAGTGGTTGTTGTTGTGGTGGTAGTGGTGTTAATGGTAGTGGTGGTTGTGGTGGTAGTGGTAATTGTGGTACGGTGGTGGTGTTGGTAGTGTTGGTAGTGGTAGTGGTTGTTGTGGTGGTGGTAGTGTTGGTAGTGGTAGTGGTTGTTGTGGTGGTGGTAGTGGTGTTAGTGGTAGTGGTGTTGGTGGTGGTAGTAGTGGTGGTGGTAGTGGTGGTGGTGCTTGTGTGTGTGCACCTGTGTGTGACCTCTTAACATCCGATTTAAAAATAATCTAAAGATGAAAACAATTTGATATTTAAAACTATATTGTTACATTTCACTGAACACAGTCACCAACAATAGTATTAAATAACTCCACTGCTTTCTCTCCACCACACCCATATACAACCTCATTACTACTATCTAGTTTTTCCCACACCTAAACCCCACACACATACACACTCATACACACACACACATATATATTCTCTTTATAACATTACTAAATACCTTCAAAATAATAATAATAATACATTAAAGAAAAGACTTCTGAGAAAGGAAATTATTGAGGGCAGACATCATTGGAAGAATTGGTGAAAGTCAAGAGACTTTAATTAAATCTTCTCAAGTGAGTCTGAAAAATATGCTCCCTTTATTCTTCATCTGTAATCTCAAAATAACCCTTGCAGGTTTCTGTTAACTTTTGACTTACATACACACACACACTCAAGTTTATCATCATCATCATCATCATCATCATCATCGATTAACGTCTATATTCCACACTAACATGGGTTAGACAGGTTTGTCCCATTGAGGGGCAAGTTAGGTCGGGTGACCAGGTCTCGTAGCAACAATTTATTCATTTGTACACCAACCAAAAATTACACAATGAATATTGTTTACCCTCAGCTGCTTCACTTGTAGTTCTAAACAATCTAATTTTATAATATTATCAGTATCGGTAGAGGGTCGGACGCCATGCTTTCCAGCATAGTTACGTCCCTTTACGATCTGAGTTCAAATCCCGCCGAGGTTGACTTTGCCTTCCATCCTTACGGGGTCGATAAAATAAAGTACCAGTAATGCACTGGATAATTGCTGGCCTTGTGCCTAAAGTAGAAACAATTATATTTTTATAATTTGGTTTTGTAGGTCTAGATCTACAAAACGAAATTGTAAAATTATAATATTATAAATACACACACACACATACTATTTACCTTGTGCAACAGACTCTTAATGAGGACTTGATCTGAATGGATTTGACCAGCTTTTAACATGACATGTGCATTCTTCAGCATCTGGTGGATGTGGTATTTCAGGATGACGGTGTTGTGATCATGTTCTGGGAACTGGTTTATGAAGGAACGGTAGACACATACATATATAGAGAAACAAAGGGCTATATTATATGCACAAGATGTGGAGGTGGGCGGTGATTAATTATTTTACTGATTCTTATATATATATCATCATCATCATCATTTTACGTCCGCTTTTCCCTGCTTGCAAGGGTGGGACGTGTCTTATTCAGCACAGCATCTCTCCACTCGTCACGGTCCCTCGTCATCTCCACCGTGAGCTTCAATGATCTGAGGTCTGTTCTCATCACCTCCGCCTATGTTTTTCGTGGTCTACCTCTACCACGTCTTCCTTCAACTGGCAATTCCTGGCACTTCTTCACCCATCGGTCATCCTCCATGCGCATCACATGTCCATACCACCTCAGTCTCCTCTCCCGTACACTACATTCTATCCCTCTCAGACACAGTTTCTCTCTCAACACATTCATGCTGAGTCGTTCACGCATATTTACACTGCACATCCAACGGAGCATGCTTGCCTCATTTCTCCCCAGCCGTCGCATATCCTCTGCAGTTGCTGCCCATGTCTCACTACCATGCAGCATCGCGCTCCTCACACAGGCATCATACAACCGGCCTTTTGTACGTAGGGAGAAACCCTTCTTCGTCAACAGAGCAAGCAGCTCCCTAAACTTCTTCCAACCCGTCCTTATTCTAGATACTATGGCCTCGGAACACCCTCCTCCCATGCTAACCTGATCTCCTAGGTACCGGAAGCTATCCACCACTTCTATAGTGCCCTCCTGCATTTGAAAAATGTGTCTATGAATGCGACTTCTACTGTCTAATTTCCCTGTACATCTACTGCATACATATTTCTCCCTACCTGTTAGTTTGCCTGCTATCCCACTACATATCTTGTGTACCCAGGATCTGCATTATATATATATACAAGCAAATTATAAATGTAAACATGTAAGTATGTTTTTGAAACGGTGCACGAGTTTGAAAATTAGAAATTAGAAATTATAAGCTTTCACCGTATTTTAGACTAAAGAAATTTCTAGCCTGATAGTGGGGTTTATAACCCTCGGAGAAATGGAAAAATTGAGTGTTGCCGTACATGGGAGTCGAACCCACATCTTTGGTTATCCGGACCACTGTGCTACCATTACACCAATACACATCCCATCTCCTTCCATTCGAATTAGAATATATATATATATATATATATATGTATATATATATATAAAAACAAATAACGAAACGAAATTAAATTTCGTTTCGTTTGTAACTCACTTTTGTATATGTGGATGTACACTTTTAACTTAATTATATATATATATATATATAAAATATTAAACAAATAATGAATAAACAATGAAAACAGTTCCTTATATTAAACAAAAAAAGTTCATTATTTAACGATCGTTTCTAGGATATATATGTGTTAGAATTGGCATGCATATTCAACAGATCTATGTACAAAATTATACAAAATTATACAAACTATCAAGATTAAATATACATACCAACACATATATACGCCGTCTTCAGAAATAATGTTTTATCTTGACTCTGTATACCGTTTATCTTTCACCGAAAGTGATTTTTCATTACATATCTTCTTTCCATGATATCCGGAATACATTGAGTTCTTCATACGGATTGGACACTACCGTAAACTCTTGGTAGATTTATCTACATATATATATATATATATATATATATATATATATATATATATATATATATATATATACCAAAACTGAATAAAAAAGCAAAATGAACATATACATATATACATATATGTGTTCGAATTGTAATGGACCAGAATCGCTAAGGTGAAAAAATACTAACTACAGACAATAGGGTTTGCTAGGCTCAATTTAAGAATAAATAAATAAAAATAAATACAAACCGGTATTGTGGTAACTACCGATCACCCAGACGGTTTTGATTGTATAATTTCTTTTCTTTTCCTATTTATTTCACAATTATTATTATTTTCAATAAGTAATAGCAATTCGTCACGATATAAACCACCGGTCATCTCTGGTATTTTCCTATGTAAAGTATTGTTAATAAAAAGCCCCACAAGATCCGTTAATTGCGACGAGTCCGATGACCCCATAGTGATATCGAAATTGTTAACCCTATCTGCTCTAGTCCAAAGGTGGTTGCTAAATTTAATTAATAGTTTCTACTTTTGGCACAAGGCCAGCAATTACCCCAGTGCATTACTGATACTTTATTTTATCGACCCCGTAAGGATGAAAGGGAAAGTTAAGATAAGAAATGTATAACCTGTAAATTAAGCCCCCATATTAACTGTAAAACTAGAAATGTAGTATATAGCATAAGATGTACTGAAGGACAATGTAGAGACAAAAATACAGTGTACATAGGTGAGACAGCTCGTAGTGTAGGGGAACGGATAAATGAACACTGGCGAGACCTTCAAGATAGTAAAGAATCATCTGTACTCTACCCACATGCTAAAATAGAACATAAGGGTAAATTAGAGAACATAGAAATAAAAATAGAATCTACACACAGAAAAGACGCAATGTTTAGACAAATCAGAGGCAATAAACATAAAAGAATTACAACCAAAATTAAATAGAAAACATGAGTGGAACAGCAACATCACAACTTACAATTAAGGACAAAATGAAAACACACACGCACATAGAACAAACAACCAACCTGTAACATGTAAATAAACAAATAAATAAACGAATATAAACACACACAGACACCTAGATGTGGCGCATGCGCAGACTGAGCACACAACACACACACAGAAACAAGATGGCGTAAGACAGAACAAAGGAGAGGCATAAAAACAAACAAAAGAATGTCCAGTCACTGAAGAGGTCACAGAATGTGTGACGAAAGAACTTTGACAATATATAAACAACCATCTGGTTGTGGAACCAACCAACCAACCGGAAATTTATAAATTTATTATAATAAATTGAAGTGAAAGCAACTGGTGCGTGTGTTTCTTATTGGCAACATGACCCTCCCAAAGTATAACAATATATATATATATATATATTTATTTATTCTGCAGTGAATATGGCGCATGTCTCTCAGACATGACAACCTTAATTTAATTTTGGATATATATATGCGTGTGTGTGTGTACATATATATATATATATATATATATATATAGATGAGATTCTACAGGACTAGAACTGTTTCATTCTTTAGAAATCATCAGGAATCCCTGATGATTTCTAAAGAATGAAACAGTTCTAGTCCTGTATATATATATATATATATATATATATATATATATATATATATATATATGTACACACACACGCATATATATATATATATATCCAAAATTAAATTAAGGTTGTCATGTCTGAGAGACATGCGCCATATTCACTGCAGAATAAGCTCAAAGATTCCAATGAATAGATCCGAGCATTTTATATCAACTAGAAATTGATTGAAATACATATATATCTAAAATAAACACATGAAACAATCACAGGGAATAGTTTGTAAAGTGTGTAAGCAGGTAGGTAAGTAATTAAAGTTTAACTAGAACTTCAAAAATAGATACCTTTTAAAATGATTAATCTCCTTTATATATGTTTCATTAAAGAAATATATTTCATCATCAATCGGCAAATCCCGGATTTTCAACAAGGGAGAAAATTTAACTATCTGTGTTTACACAGAAAATTCAAATCTGTGAATGACTCGTAGCACGTGTTGCATTTTTTAAAAATACACACATCGTACCAGCGTCATCGCAGTGGCGTAATTAGGATTATCGACAGCTAGAAATAGCAGCCGAGTCCTTTCAACTGAGTTGGCTCTACAATTAAGGGGCTGTATATATATCCAAAATTAAGTCTCTCAGACATGACACCATTAATTTATGAGTGAAACTATCAATAGTCGGGACTAGAGGAATTTTGGTGAAGTTTATATGCATTTTTTCTTCTAACTTATATTTTAGACCTAGCTCCGTTTAATTGATTATTTGTCTAGTTAATTTCTACGGCCTAAGAGGAAAGACTAGAGAAATTTTATCTGACTGTTCCTCGCGGAAAATAGTCTGTATTATTTATCTATTATTTCTTCGAGGTTACATTTCAATCTTATAGTTCCGTTTAAATGATTATTTATCTGGTTGATTTCTACGGACTAGGGTGAAGAAAGACTGGGTAAATTTTATCTAATAGTTCTTCAAACTTGCAATTTTATATATAGCTCTGATTAATAATTATTTGCTTAATTAAATGTTTCATTGAGCCACACCGTGAAAGGTAGCCACACTCATATATGTATCTGTGACTATGTTTAAATATATACATATATCCCTATGAATTTATATATATATATATATATATATATATATATATATATATATATATATATATATATATATATATATATATATATATATATATATATATATATATAAAAATATGTGAAGAAAGAAGAATACTGCGTGGTTGCACATAGGTTACATATGATAAAAATAGTCCTTCGTCAGTGATTTTCCAACCATCATTGGTATTTCATCGCATTAAAAATCAAATACCACAGGTTGGTGTAGAGCAATAACTAAAAAAAGTTATTGGGACCAGTAAATCGCGTAAAGCAAGGGGGACAAGTGAACAACATAGAAGGATAAAAGCAAACCAAAGATAGGAAATAAACAATCAACATGGTAGTCCTGGTCAGCATAATCTGGGTGGATTTCATGAGCGAAAGGTAATATATATATATATCTTCAGCTGTTTACATACATGTATGTGACTTTTCTATACTCACGCCACTAAAAATAGCAGCCGGGTCTAATCGACATTTGAATTAGCTCGACAAATTAACGGAGCCATATATATCAAAGGCATGTATTGAGTTAGAAACTCAAAATAGTCTCATTACAGTAAATTAGCTCCAGGAAAAAGGTTTTCCGAGCCGTGGATCCGTTAATTCATCGAGCTAATTCAAATGTTGAGTAGACTCGGCTACTATTTTTAGTGGCGTGAGTCTGCGAGACACGCTAAGTTCTGGAACCATGTGCGTTACATATACACACACTATCCAGTTTTTTTAATTATATTTAGAAGTGATCAGGATAATAATTTCTTCACTCACTGATGAGCTAGGACTTTGGTATTCCTCTTCACAAATAATATTGCGAAACTGTTCTATCAAAACCGTCTGGGTGATCGGTAGTCAACCCTATTGTCTGTAGTTAGTATTTTTTTCACCTTAGCGATTCTGGTCCATTGGGATTTGAACACATATATGTATATATGTATATGTTCATTTTGCTTTTTTGTTCAGTTATACTATATTTATATATATATATATATAAGAATCGGTAAAAGAATTAATCACCGCCCACCTCCACATCTTGTGCATATAATATAGCCCTTTGTTGCTCAATATATGTCTGTGTCTACCGTTCCTTCATAAACCAGTGCCCAGATCATGATCACAACACCGTCATCCTGAAATACCACATCCACCAGATGCTGAAGAATGCACATGTCATGTTAAAAGCTGGTCAAATCCATTCAGATCAAGTCCTCATTAAGAGTCTGTTGCACAAGGTAAATAGTATGTGTGTGTGTGTGTGTATTTATATTATTATAATTTTACAATTAGTTTTGTAGATCTAGACCTACAAAACCAAATTAAAAAAATTATAATATTATAAAATTAAATTGTTTAGAACTACAAGTGAAGCAGCTGAGGGTAAACAATATTCATTGTGTAATTTTTGGTTGGTGTACAAATGAATAAATTGTTGCTGCGAGACCCGGTCACCCGACCTAACTTGCCCCTCAATGGGACAAACCTGTCTAACCCATGTTAGTGTGGAATATAGACGTTAATCGATGATGATGATGATGATGATGATGATGATATACATGAGTGTGTGTGTGTATGTAAGTCAAAAGTTAACAGAAACCTGCAAGGGTTTTTTTGAGATTACAGATGAAGAATAAAGGGAGCATATTTTTCAGACTCACTTGAGAAGATTTCATTCAAGTCTCTTGACTTTCACCAATTCTTCCAATGATGTCTGCCCTCAATAATTTCCTTTCTCAGAAGTCTTTTCTTTAATTTATTATTATTATTATTTTGAAGGTATTTAGTAATGTTATAAAGAGAATATATATGTGTGTGTGTGTATGAGTGTGTATGTGTGTGGGGTTTAGGTGTGGGAAAAACTAGATAGTAGTAATGAGGTTGTATATGGGTGTGGTGGAGAGAAAGCAGTGGAGTTATTTAATACTATTGTTGGTGACTGTGTTCAGTGAAATGTAACAATACAGTTTTAAATATCAAGTTGTTTTCATCTTTAGATTATTTTTAAATCGGATGTTAAGAGGTCACACACAGGTGCACACACACAAGCACCACCACCACTACCACCACCACTACTACCATTACTACCACCACCAACACCATTAACACCACTACCACCACCACAACAACCACTACCACTACCAACACCGATACCACCACCACTACCATACCACAACTACCACCACCACTACCAATACCACCACCATTACTACCACCACCACTACCATACCACAACTACCACTACCACAACCACTACCATACCACAACTACCACTACCACCACTACCAGCACTAACCCCACCACCACTACTACCACCTTTGGTACCCTTCAAATATATATAATAGAATAAATATGGATTTATAAATATAGTTTCCATTTATTTAATATCATTGTATATATATATATATATATAAGTATACATACCTGAATGTGAATATATATATAACACATAAGTATACATACCTGTGTATAATCATCATCATCAACGTTTAACATCTATCTTCCACGCTAGCATGGGTTTAGATGGGAATTGTCCCACTTGAGACAAGATTGGTCGGGTGACCATGTCTCGCTCATATAGGACTGTCTGGCAGGTTTTCTATGGCTGGATGCACTTCCTAATACCAACCACGTTTACAGTGTGGACTGGGAGGTTTTTACCGTGTTACCTACACAGCCACATTACAGCGTCGACTGTATGTTTTATTTTGTTGTGACACCCTCACGACCTCATTTATTTTGGACTGGATGTTGTGCTACCAACATAACTTTACAGAGAGAGCGTGGTGTTGGTGGGGTTGAAAGATGGAGTAGTTTGTAGTGGGATGGGGTATATATTTGGTCAAGAGGTGTCTACTGACTGTAGGTTTCGCTTTGTACATAGGCAAGGCAGGTCTTCTGTATTACTGCGTAGCGTCAAAGATCTTGGTCCAGTGACATTGCCTTAGAGAGGTGTATGTATGAGGTCGGAATTTATCAAATCGTCCCAGGTTTTTCTGGGTCTACCTACTCCGTAACTTCCATCAAGTTTTATCACCCCTGCACTTTTTATGCAGCTGTCGTCTTTCATGCGCATCACGTGACCATACCAACCTAGTTTTCTTTCAAGTAAACAGCATCTGATCCCTCTTATTCTTAATTTCTCACTTAGTTGATTTATGCTTTGCCGTTCGCGTATATTACTATTGCACATCCAACGGAGCATGCATGCTTCGTTCCTCTCCAGTCTGCGCAGATCCTCTGCACACAATGCCTATGTCTCACTGCCATGTAACATTTCTGTTCGTATGCAGGCATCATACAATTTGCCTTTCATTTTTACAGAGAAACTATCAGCGGCCAATAGTGGTATAAGCTCTCTGAACTTTTTCCATCCCGTTCTGACTCTGGCTACTGTACTTTCAGAGCACCCTCCACCACTGCTGATTTCGTCCTCCAGGTAACGGAAGGTGTCCACTATTTCTATAGAACCATCTGAGCAATTGAAGGAGCTAGTATCCTGTGGGCACTTGCTACTTATTGCACCTGAGCATGGCCATTTCCCTGAGGGTACCTGGGCCTTATTATCCTTTCTACATACTCGAACTTTAGTCTTAGACAAGTTAACTTTAAGGCCTTTTGATTCTAGGCCATGCTTCCAAGTTGGGAATTTCTTCTCTAGTTGAGCCATCGATTCAGCTATGAGAGTTACATCATCTGCGTATAGAAGTTTACATGAGCAGCCAGTCTTAAACTCGTCTGTTATAGCCTGAAGGGCAATAATAAATAGGAGGGGGGGTCAGAGCCTTCATGAACACCAACTTTTACGCCAGATTCTTCACTATATTCGTTACATTAGAACATGCTTGAACTTTCTTTCCTCTGCTTCCCTTCTCGCAAAGTACTCTTGTCTCCTTGCTTCATAAAATATATATATATATATATATATATATATGTATGTGTGTGTGTGTGTGTGTGTGTGTAAGCATACATACATGAATGTGTGTAATATGTATATATACACATATATATATGTGTTTATATATATATATGGAGATAGAGGGGAGGGATAGATAGATAAGGAGATAGACACATTATTATTGGATCTAGAAGTAATTGGTAGACCATCACACAACATGCTTGGTGGCATAGAGTTACAACCCTTTACATTCTGAGTTCAAATCCCATCAGTCTGTTATTCAATTTAACAGAAAATATATATTTTTCTATAGAAAAATATATTAATATAATCATATATACATACAAATATATATATATATATATATTTACTTATATATGTACAAATATATATATACATATATCTTATTATATAGAATCAATAGCTGAATCACCTGGCGTTGCCTGGGTTATTGCTGTTCTTATTCAGATTAGTAAACAATATATCATCATCACATCATCATCATCACCGTTTTACGTCAGTTCTTCCACGCTAGCATGGGTTAGACGGGTTGTCCTGTTGTGTGCAGTGTCTGGTCGGCTGACCATGCCTTGCTCATACAGGAACTGATCTGGCTTGATTTCTACAGCTGGATGCCCTTCCTAACACCAACCTCATTTACAGTGAGTGCTGGGTGCTTTTTCGTGGCGCCTACACGTCCACTTTACAGTGTGGGCTGGGTGCTTTTTTGCCGTGGCACCTCCACGACCACCTTGCAGTGGGGGCGTGTGGGGGCATATTGTTTATATGCTTCAGCATGTACCCATGGGAGTTCGGGTACTCTGTATTACTGCTTGACGCCAGAAGTCACGGTCGTGTGTCATTGTCTTTGAGAGGTGTAAATGGGTAAGGTCGGCTTTTATCACCTCATCCCAGGTCATCTTGAGTCTCCCCACTCCGCGGTTTTCATCAACTTCTAGTGCTCTGCACCTTTTTATGCAGCTGTCATCCTTCATACGCATCACATGTCCATACCAGCGCAACCGCCTCTCCTGCACACAGCATTTGATTCCTCTTATGCTCAGTCTCTCTCTCAATTCATTTATGCTTTGTCGTTCACGTATATTACTGTTACACATCCATCAGAGCATGCAGGCTTCGTTTCTCTCTAATCTACATAAGTCTTCCACCTTCAGCGCCCAGGTCTCACTACCATGCAACATCGCTGTTCGGATACACGCATCATACAGTCTGCCTTTCATTCTGAGGGAGAAGCCTTTTGCAGCTAGCAGTGGTAGTAGTTCCCTAAACTTCTTCCATCCCGTTCTTACCCTAGTTATTGTACTTTCTGAACACCCACCTCCGTTGCTAATTCGGTCACCTAGGTAGCAGAAGCTGTCTACTGTTTCTACAGGGCCCTCCCAGAGATTGGTGGTACTTGTTTGCTGTGGCTGTTTGCTGCTTGCTGTTTCAGCACAGCTGCTGCATGTGAATCCTACATTCTTAATTAAGCTTCCTGAGATCCCGCTACATCTCTTGTGTACCCATTGTTTGCATTTGGGGCAGAGAATGGAGTTCCTACCTACACCCTTCCTACATACTGAGCAAGGCCATTTCCCTGAGGGGATCTGGGTTCTGTTTTCTCGTCTACTTACAAGGACCTTAGTCTTTGTTATGTTGACTTTGAGACCCTTTCTTTCTAGTCCCTGCTTCCAGGTTTGGAATTTATTCTCTAGTTCTACCATAGATTCAGCTATGAGTGCGAGGTCATCAGCATACAGGAGTTCCCATGGGCATCCGGTCTTAAACTCCTCCGTTATTGCCTGCAGGAATATGATGAACAGGAGAGGGCTAAGAACAGAGCCCTGGTGGACCCCAACCTGTACGCTAAATTCCTCGCTATACTCATTGCTAATCCTAACTTTTCTGACTGCTCCCCTATACATGGCTTGTACCGCTTTCACAAGCCATTCATCTACTCCTAGTTTTCTAAGAGCCCACCAGATTACAACACGTGGAACTCTGTCAAAGGCTTTCTCAAGGTCGACAAATGCCAAGTAGAGTGGCTTACTTTTAGCTAGGTACTTTTCCCGTAATTGCCTCACAAGGAAGAGGGCATCAGTGGTGCCTCTTCCTGGTACAAAATATATGTACCTATAATTTTTTTTCTCACAATTATTCTAAAATATCTCTATTTTATGAAAAAAATATCAAAATTGTAATGATAATAGAATTTAGAAACTTGAAGCAGCTCAGGATAAACAATATTCCTTGTGTAATTTTTGGTTGGTGTGCAAATGAATAAATTGTTGCTGCTTCCAACTCATGAGCAACCAACATAGTTGATTATAGTAGATTGTTTTAGATAAAAGGTTATATTGGTTTTATCCAAATGGAAATAAAAATTACATGTTGTTAATCCTGTTTCGACAGCTAGATCCGAACGGAGTTTGGCTCTAGCTGTCGCAACGACCGCAGCTCAGCCGTTGGTGTCCTGACTCTTCTCCTTTTACCCACTCTACTACCCTAAATATCGAGTACTCTGGTGCATTATGGTCCACCTGGTTTCTTACCATACTTTCTTTGTTATATATATATATTTTAAAAAAGGAAAAGAATGACTTCACTTGTAGTTCTAAACAATTTTATTTAATTTTATAATATTATAATTTTACAATTTAGTTTTGTACAAAACCAAATTAAAAAATAATAATATTATAAAATTAAATTGTTTAGAACTACAAGTGAAGCAGCTGAGGGTAAACAATATTCATTGTGTAATTT
>CAXHJY010000603.1:32500-40000 GCA_964016885.1 Eledone cirrhosa | reverse complement strand
AGGCTTGAAAAGCCATATCCGAGCATCACACATTTGAATCTGACAAGTGATTGCGATACTCTTAGCAGAGTTTACAGCCATCATATATATATATATATATATATACATGTATATATATGTTGTATATATATATATAAATGGAAAAGAATGAAACGAAATTTCATTTCTCACTCTTAGTACGGCTGTTACTTAAATATAAGTATGTATATGTTCATACATATATGTGTACAGATGTACAATAGTATGTATATATATACATACATGCACACACATATATATGTACGCATGGGTTTACCCAACATTTATTATGATGCTCGGTGTGTTTGTAAACAAACATCCCGAATTAAGCCGTAGTGTCTAGCAACCATCGTTGTTCATTTGTTTAACTCTGACAAAGGAACAACACACAGAAATGACACACAAACCGAGCATTATAATAAATGTTCGGTAAACCCATGCATACATATATATATATATGTATGCATGTATGTATATATATATACATACTACTGTACGTCTGTACACATATATGTATGTACGTATACATATTTATATTTAGGTATCAGCCGTACTAAGAGTGAGAAATTAAATTTCGTTTCATTTTTTCCGTTTATCGTTTTCGGTACCCCGGCCGATTAACTCACTCGATATGCAAATTAGGCTGCTCAACCGTTAATATGCATAAGGAAAGTATATGCTTTCAGACGTTCAACCATCTGGCAGGAAGGTATACGTTGCTGACGATAGCTAATAAGCTTGAAACTAATACAGCGTTCCTTTGTCGGTGTTGAACAAACGAGCAACGATGGCTGCTGGACACTGTACGGCTTAATACGGGATGTTTGTTTATAAACACACCGAGCATTATAATAAATGTTCGGTGAATCCATACGTACATATATATATATGTTCATGTATATATATATATATACATACTACTGTACGTCTGTATACATATATGTATGTACGTATACATACTTATATACATATATATATATATATATATATTGTTATACTAGGGGAGGGTCATATTTGTGTAATATTACCAGAATTAATATATATATATATATATATATATATATATATATATATATATATACATACTTATATGTATTGTTGTTATGACTACCTCATACTACTCCCCTCTACAACAACAGGGTGCTGCTACCACTGTTGTTATGACTACCTCATACTACTCCCCTCTACAACAACAGGGTGCTGCTACCACTGTTGTTATGACTACCTCATACTACTCCCCTCTACAACAACAGGGTGCTGCTACCACTGTTGTTATGACTACCTCATACTACTCCCCTCTACAACAACAGGGTGCTGCTACCACTGTTGTTATGACTACCTCATACCACTCCTCACTACAACAGGGTGCTGCTACCACTGTTGTTATGACTACCTCATACTACTCCTCTCTACAACAACAGGGTGCTGCTACCACTGTTGTTATGACTACCTCATACTACTCCTCTCTACAACAACAGGGTGCTGCTACCACTGTTGTTATGACTACCTCATACTACTCCCCTCTACAACAACAGGGTGCTGCTACCACTGTTGTTATGACTACCTCATACTACTCCCCTCTACAACAACAGGGTGCTGCTACCACTGTTGTTATGACTACCCCATACTACTCCTCACTACAACAACAGGGTGCTGCTATCACTGTTGTTATGACTACCTCATTCTACTCCCCTCTACAACAACAGGGTGCTGCTATCACTGTTGTTATGACTACCTCATACTACTCCTCACTACAACAACAGGGTGCTGCTATCACTGTTGTTATGACTACCTCATACTACTCCCCTCTACAACAACAGGGTGCTGCTACCACTGTTGTTATGACTACCTCATACCACTCCTCACTACAACAGGGTGCTGCTACCACTGTTGTTATGACTACCTCATACTACTCCCCTCTACAACAACAGGGTGCTGCTACCACTGTTGTTATGACTACCTCATACTACTCCCCTCTACAACAACAGGGTGCTGCTATCACTGTTGTTATGACTACCTCATACTACTCCCCTCTACAACAACAGGGTGCTGCTACCACTGTTGTTATGACTACCCATACTACTCCTCACTACAACAGGGTGCTGCTATCACTGTTGTTATGACTACCCCATACTACTCGCCTCTACAACAACAGGATGCTGCTATCACTGTTGTTATGACTACCTCATACTACTCCTCACTACAACAACAGGGTGCTGCTATCACTGTTGTTATGACTACCTCATACTACTCCCCTCTACAACAACAGGGTGCTGCTACCACTGTTGTTATGACTACCTCATACTACTCCTCTCTACAACAACAGGGTGCTGCTACCACTGTTGTTATGACTACCCCATACTACTCCCCTCTACAACAACAGGGTGCTGCTACCACTGTTGTTATGACTACCTCATACTACTCCTCTCTACAACAACAGGGTGCTGCTACCACTGTTGTTATGACTACCCCATACTACTCCCCTCAACAACAACAGGGTGCTGCTACCACTGTTGTTATGACTACCTCATACTACTCCCCTCTACAACAACAGGGTGCTGCTACCACTGTTGTTATGACTACCTCATACTACTCCTCACTACAACAACAGGGTGCTGCTACCACTGTTGTTATGACTACCCCATACTACTCCTCACTACAACAACAGGGTGCTGCTACCACTGTTGTTATGACTACCTCATACTACTCCCCTCTACAACAACAGGGTGCTGCTACCACTGTTGTTATGACTACCTCATACTACTCCTCTCTACAACAACAGGGTGCTGCTACCACTGTTGTTATGACTACCTCATACTACTCCCCTCTACAACAAGAGGGTGCTGCTACCACTGTTGTTATGACTACCTCATACTACTCCCCTCTACAACAAGAGGGTGCTGCTACCACTGTTGTTATGACTACCCCATACTACTCCCCTCTACAACAACAGGGTGCTGCTACCACTGTTGTTATGACTACCTCATACTACTCCCCTCTACAACAACAGGGTGCTGCTACCACTGTTGTTATGACTACCTCATACTACTCCTCACTACAACAACAGGGTGCTGCTACCACTGTTGTTATGACTACCCCATACTACTCCTCACTACAACAACAGGGTGCTGCTATCACTGTTGTTATGACTACCTCATACTACTCCCCTCTACAACAACAGGGTGCTGCTACCACTGTTGTTATGACTACCTCATACTACTCCTCACTACAACAACAGGGTGCTGCTACCACTGTTGTTATGACTACCTCATACTACTCCCCTCTACAACAACAGGGTGCTGCTACCACTGTTGTTATGACTACCTCATACTACTCCCCTCTACAACAACAGGGTGCTGCTACCACTGTTGTTATGACTACCTCATACTACTCCTCACTACAACATCAGGGTGCTGCTACCACTGTTGTTATGACTACCTCATACTACTCCCCTCTACAACAACAGGGTGCTGCTATCACTGTTGTTATGACTACCTCATACTACTCCTCACTACAACAACAGGGTGCTGCTATCACTGTTGTTATGACTACCTCATACTACTCCGCTCTACAACAACAGGGTGCTGCTATCACTGTTGTTATGACTACCACATACTACACCCCTCTACAACAACAGGGTGCTGCTACCACTGTTGTTATGACTACCTCATACTACTCCTCACTACAACAACAGGGTGCTGCTACCACTGTTGTTATGACTACCCCATACTACTCCTCACTACAACAACAGGGTGCTGCTATCACTGTTGTTATGACTACCTCATACTACTCCCCTCTACAACAACAGGGTGCTGCTACCACTGTTGTTATGACTACCTCATACTACTCCTCACTACAACAACAGGGTGCTGCTACCACTGTTGTTATGACTACCCCATACTACTCCTCACTACAACAACAGGGTGCTGCTACCACTGTTGTTATGACTACCCCATACTACTCCCCTCTACAACAACAGGGTGCTGCTACCACTGTTGTTATGACTACCCCATACTACTCCTCACTACAACAACAGGGTGCTGCTATCACTTTTGTTATGACTACCACATACTACTCCCCTCTACAACAACAGGGTGCTGCTACCACTGTTGTTATGACTACCTCATACTACTCCTCACTACAACAACAGGGTGCTGCTACCACTGTTGTTATGACTACCCCATACTACTCCTCACTACAACAACAGGGTGCTGCTATCACTGTTGTTATGACTACCTCATACTACTCCCCTCTACAACAACAGGGTGCTGCTACCACTGTTGTTATGACTACCTCATACTACTCCTCACTACAACAACAGGGTGCTGCTACCACTGTTGTTATGACTACCTCATACTACTCCCCTCTACAACAACAGGGTGCTGCTACCACTGTTGTTATGACTACCTCATACTACTCCTCACTACAACAACAGGGTGCTGCTACCACTGTTGTTATGACTACCTCATACTACTCCCCTCTACAACAACAGGGTGCTGCTATCACTGTTGTTATGACTACCTCATACTACTCCCCTCTACAACGACAGGGTGCTGCTACCACTGTTGTTATGACTACCTCATACTACTCCTCTCTCTTTACGTCTGATGTAAGAAATCAGTGGAGAATATAAAAATATTACAAACAAATTGTTTCCTTGTTCTGGGGTTGATTTTCCTTAAATTTTATTTTACCTTATAATATTTTAAGAGGCAAAATACATCGACATACATTCACGCAGGCAACAGACGTAAAGAGAGAGGAATAGTATGAGGTAGTCAAACTACTCTCTCTTTACATGTTGTGACAAATATTTATATATAGATATACAGCATAAACATACTGGACATTGAATTTCTTAAAGACTTTCAATGTCATCCAATAGAGAAAGGATACTCAAACCTTATCACACAGGGTGTCCAAATATAACCCTCCTCACCAAGCAAACTTGGTGGGGTTGTTGCTTTAGTCGCTGACAACCCGACGTTGAGAGGTTGTACTGGGTCACATGTTACCAGGAGCACTCGAGAGTGACCTGACACATATATATACATATATATACACATATATATATATATATATATATATATATATATATATATATATACATATATATATATATATATATATATATACATATATATATATATATATATATATATACATATATATCAAGTAAGTATGTTTTGAAACAGTAAGCAGGTTTGAAATTAGAAAATAGAATAGCTTTCACCGTATTTTTGACTAAAGGACTAAAGGAATTTTAGTTCTAAACCCCATTATCAGGCTAAAATTCCTTTAGTCAAAAATACGGTGATACATATATATATATATGTATCATCATCATCATAATTTTACGTCCGCTTTTCCCTGCTTGCAAGGGTGGGACGTGAACTGATTCTGGCTTGATCTCTACAACTGGATGCCCTTCCTAACACCAACCTCATTTACAGTGAGCGGTGGGTGATTTTTTGCCGTGGCACCACCACAACCACTTTGCAGTGGAATGATAGGGACCCCAGTCCCTATCATCTCATTTCTACAGCTGAGTAAACTGGAGCAATGTGAAATAAAGTGTCTTGCTCAAGGAAACAACACATCACCTGGTCTGTGAATTGAACTCACAACCTTTCGGTTGCAAGGCCAATGCTCTAACCACTAAGCCATGGGCCTCCTATATACATATATATATATATATATATATATATATATATATATATCTGTATATATATATATATATATATACATATATATATATATATATATGCATATATATATATATATGTATATATATATATATATATATGTATATATATATATATATATATATATATATATATATATATATATATATATATATATATATATATATATATGGAGGCACACGGATTAGTGGTTAGAGCATTGGCCTTGCAATCGAAAGGTTGTGAGTTCAATTCTCAGACTGGGCGATGTGTTGTTTCCTTGAGCAAGACACTTTATTTCACATTGCTCCAGTTTACTCAGCTGTAGAAATGAGATGATAGGGACTGGGGTCCTTATCATTCCACTGCAAAGTGGACGTATAGGTGCCACAGCAAAAAACCACCCAGCACTCACTGTAAATGAGATTGGTGTTAGGAAGGGCATCCAGCTGTAGAGATCAAGCCAGAATCAGTTCCCATCCCACCCTTGCAAGCAGGGAAAATTGGATGTAAAAGGAAATGATGATGATATGCGATGAAATATCAATGATGGTTGGCAAATCACTGACGAGGGATTAATTTTATCATATGTAACCCATGTGCAACCACGCAGTATTCTTCTTTCTTCTCATGTTTTTTATATATATATATATATGTATATATGTATATATATATATATGTATATGTATATATATGTATATATATGTATATATATATATATATGTATACATACATATATATATATATATACGAATTCAAGAGATGATGTATATATATTATCAAATAATTCTCTGGACATGCTTTACTCTATATTATATATATATATATATATGTATTTATATATACATATATGTATATATATATATATGTATTTATATATACATATATGTATATATATATATGTATTTATATATACATATATGTATATATATATATATGTATTTATATATACATATATGTATATATATATATGTATTTATATATGCATATATGTATTTATATATACATATACACATATATGTATATGTATGTGTATATATATATATATATATATAGGAAATGGTATGACCCCGACGGCAGAGCTCAAGCCGTTTCGACGGCTATTTCTATTGCGTCTAGAAATAGCCGTCGAAACGGCTTGAGCGCTCCCGTCGGGGTCATACCTTTTCCAATTTTCCACTCTACTCCCCTAAGTACTCTGGTCCATCTGGTTCCTTACCACAATTCCTTTGTTATATATCATCATCATCATCATCATCGTCGTTTAACGTCCATCTTCCACGCTTGCATGGGTTTGGACGGGAGTTTTCCCACTTGAGGCAAGAGTGGTTGTCTTGCTCGCATAGGACTGTCTGGCGGGTTTTCTACGGCTGGATGCCCTTCCTAACACCAACCACATTTACAGTGTGGGACTGGGAGGTTTTTACCGTGTTGCCTACACGGCCACATTACAGCGTGGACTGTGTATTTTTTTGTCGTGACACCTACACGATCTCATTTGTTTCGGCCTGGATGTTGTGGTACTAACATAACTTCACATTTAAGGGGGTGGTGTGGATGGGGTGTGGGTAGTGGGACGGGGGTGTATTTTTGATAGATGTGCCTACTGACTGTAGGTTTCGCTTTGTACTTAGGCAAGGCGGGTCTTTTGTTTTACTGTGTAGCGCCAAAGATCTCGGTCCAGTGACATTGTCTTGGAGAGGTGTAAGTGTGTGAAGTCGGAATTTATCAAGTCGTCCCAGGTTTTTCTAGGTCTGCCTATTCCGTGGCTACCGTCTATATTTATCGCCCTGCACTT
>CAXHJY010000603.1:0-22500 GCA_964016885.1 Eledone cirrhosa | reverse complement strand
TATATATATTGTATATATATATATATTGTATATATATATATTGTATATATATATATATTGTATATATATATATATATTGAATATATATATATATTGTATATATATATATATATTGTATATATATATATATTGTATATATATAACGTATATATATAGACATTTAACGTAGAAGAGAACTGGGAGTTCCTAAAAAATAACTTACTAGAGGCGACGGATGAGGTTTGTGGCTGGAGTAAGACCTCAAGCAGGAGGAGAGTGACTTGGTGGTGGAACAATAAGGTAGATGAAGCAGTCAAGGCCAAGAGACAGGCATGGAAAGAATGGAAGAACGGGGGGAGCAGGGTACATTACATAGAGACCAAGAGGGAAGCTAGGCGACAAGTATACTTAGCTAGGAGGGAAGCAGAGGATAGAAAATTCAAGCATGTTTTACAACGTGAGGACCAGAAACAGGAGGTATTCAAGATTGCGAGGCAGTGTGTCAGAGATAGTTGTGATGTCATTGGAGAGAAGTGTATCCGGAATGATAAAGGTGAGCTTGCCCTCACAAGTGCTGAGAAGAAAGATGCATGGAAGAGTCATTATGATAGATTACTAAATGAGGAGAATGCATGGGAAGAAGAGACCCTACCCCACGTAGACCCTATAGAGGGACCAGCAGTACAAGTCAGCGGCAGCGTAGTAAGTAAGGCAATCAGAGATATGAAGATAGGGAAGGCAACCGGTCCATCGGGTATAGCTGCCGAGATGCTGAAGGCATCTGGGTCTGTAGGTCACACTATAACCACACGTATCGTTAACCAGGTAATACTAGAGGGGGCCATACCAAAAGATTGGTGCAGTAGCATCATTGTCAACTGCTACAAAGGTAAAGGCGATGCACTAGATAGAGGAAACTATAGAGGTATAAAGTTGATGGACCAGGTCATGAAAGTAACAGAAAGAGTTATAGCACAGCTGATTAGGGACCGGGTGAATATAGACGAGATGCAATTTGGGTTTGTTCCAGGGAAAGGCACCACTGATGCGCTCTTCCTTGTGAGGCAATTACAGGAAAAGTACCTAGCTAAAAGTAAGCCACTCTACTTGGCATTTGTCGACCTTGAGAAAGCCTTTGACAGAGTTCCACGTGCAGTAATCTGGTGGGCTCTTAGAAAACTAGGAGTAGATGAATGGCTTGTGAAAGCGGTACAAGCCATGTATAGGGGAGCAGTCAGCAAAGTTAGGATTGGCAATGAGTATAGCGAGGAATTTAGCGTACAGGTTGGGGTCCACCAGGGCTCTGTTCTTAGCCCTCTCCTGTTCATCATAGTCCTGCAGGCAATAACGGAGGAGTTTAAGACCGGATGCCCATGGGAACTCCTGTATGCTGATGACCTCGCACTCATAGCTGAATCTATGGTAGAACTAGAGAATAAATTCCAAACCTGGAAGCAGGGACTAGAGAGAAAGGGCCTCAAAGTCAACATGACAAAGACTAAGGTCCTTATAAGTAGACGAGAAAACAGAACCCAGATCCCCTCAGGGAAATGGCCTTGCTCAGTATGTAGGAAAGGTGTAGGTAGGAACTCCATTCTTTGCCCCAAATGCAAACAATGGGTACACAAGAGATGTAGCGGGATCTCAGGAAGCTTAATTAAGAATGTAGGATTCACATGCAGCAGCTGTGCTGAAACAGCAAGCAAACAGCCACAGGAAACAAGTACCACCAATCTCTGGGAGGGCCCTGTAGAAACAGTAGACAGCTTCTGCTACCTAGGTGACCGAATTAGCAACGGAGGTGGGTGCTCAGAAAGTACAATAACTAGGGTAAGAACGGGATGGAAGAAGTTTAGGGAACTACTACCACTGCTAGCTGCAAAAGGCTTCTCCCTCAGAATGAAAGGCAGACTGTATGATGCGTGTATCCGAACAGCGATGTTGCATGGTAGTGAGACCTGGGCGCTGAAGGTGGAAGACTTACGTAGATTAGAGAGAAACGAAGCCTGCATGCTCCGATGGATGTGTAACAGTAATATACGTGAACGACAAAGCATAAATGAATTGAGAGAGAGACTGAGCATAAGAGGAATCAAATGCTGCGTGCAGGAGAGGCGGTTACGCTGGTATGGACATGTGATGCGTATGAAGGATGACAGCTGCATAAAAAGGTGCAGAGCACTAGAAGTTGATGGAAACCGCGGAGTGGGGAGACCCAAGATGACTTGGGATGAGGTGATAAAAGCCGACCTTACCCAACTACACCTCTCAAAGTCAATGACACACGACCGTGACTTCTGGCGTCACGCAGTAATACAGGGTACCCGACCTCCCATGGGTACATGCTGAAGCATATAAACAATATGCCCCCCCCCCCCACCGCAAGGTGGTCGTGGAGGTGCCACGGCAAAAAAGCACCCAGCCCACACTGTAAAGTGGACGTGTAGGCGCCACGAAAAAGCACCCAGCACTCACTGTAAATGAGGTTGGTGTTAGGAAGGGCATCCAGCTGTAGAAATCAAGCCAGATCAGTTCCTGTATGAGCAAGGCATGGTCAGCCGACCAGACACTGCCCACAACAGGACAACCCGTCTAACCCATGCTAGCGTGGAAGAACGGACGTAAAACGGTGATGATGATGATGATGATGATTGAATATATATATATATATATTGAATATATATATATATATATATTGAATATATATATATATATATTGAATATATATATATATATATTGAATATATATATATATATATTGAATATATATATATATATATTGAATATATATATATATATATTGTATATATATATATATTGTATATATATATATATTGTATATATATATGTATATATATATGTATATATATATATATATATATATATATATATATATATATATATATATATATATTGTATATATATATATATTGAATATATATATATATATTATATATATATACATATTTTATATATTTTTTATATATAGTGGAGGACATGCCTGGCTGCCCAATGGCAAGTGGGCCCCAGAGCAGCATTTCAGGAGGTCCCACTGTAGTATTTGAGGGGGCCAATGCTTTGCTTTCAAAAATATATTTAACAATATGTCTAAGAGAAAGAAGAAACATTGTTTAAAGATAAATAAAGAAATAAGTAAAGCAATTGGTCAAACAATTCCCCAGGGAATTAATAGAAACTAAAATATATGATAGTGCTAACAGAATCACTGGTTGTCTAGCTTACTGTATTAATTGCTGCATGTATACATACACAGACACACACACACACTCATATATATATATATATACACACTTACAGATACAGAGGAGCTGCTGGCCAAATAACTTTAGATATCAATGGGTTAAAGACATATGTAAAATCAATTAGAGGTCAGTTCTTCAGTCTAAAGTCCCTTGGAGAATGTGTCACCAAGTAATGTTTGTACAAGTTGAAAACCTGTATTTATACATATTTATAAATCTCTATATATGTACATATACACACATACACCCACTCCCAGATATATATATTGAGTGAGTGTGAAAGACCAAAGGTCATTATTGAAAGTCTCTGGATGTGTATATTTCACAAGTTATTTTAAATATTTTATTGGAGAAGATAAGACCAGTCACTTGCACACTCTACTCTAAATAACAGTATGTTATACATTCACAATTATTTAAAATTACAATCATAACATTCTGTATTAACATTTAGTATTACTGTATACTGCCAGTAATATGTACTATATATATACACTTTAATTAGTAAAATAAACATTTTTCCTGCAAATATTTGATTGCACTGTTTTGTTTTCACTTATGTATTTTTTGAAAATGTAATTTATTCATTATAAAAATTAAATGATAGCATTCTATATGTGGGTGGGCACCCTTTATCTCCTGGCAACCAATATTTTTAGACCTAGTCCACCACTGTATATATATATATATATATATATATATAGGAACCAGTAAGACCCCGACGGCTGAGCTCAAGCCGTCGAAACGGCTTGAGCTCAGCCGTCGGGGTCTTACTGGTTCCTATTACCCACTCTACTACCCTAAGTATTGAGTACTTTGATGCGTTATGGTCCACCTGGTTCCTTACCATATTTCCTTCTTTATATATATATATATATATATATCGACAGTCGATCGACTTCCATCAAATTGGACCGAGGAAACATTATTTCCAATTACTAATACTATCTAAAGCTCCTTGGACTTGAGATGAGCCCATCCAAGTGTGAGGCAACAAACGTCAACTACAGAGAGGCTGAATTCCACAATGCCATACTCAGCACCCATCCTGTCCTGTCCGAGCCCTGGCTAACACCCAAAGATGCCGCATGCATTCTCAGCTCTCCATTTCTCTCAAAAGCCATAAGAGAATACTTGAGGAACTGCTTCGCCCTCCCCAAATTTATGTTCATGCTGCATGGTGCACCTTGCCACCCCCGCACGGATCTTCTCGGAGAACTTGATGCCACCATCCAATGTTGTGCAGAACTCATCTGCAATGTCAGTTTCGACAGCACCGACTGGCAACAGGCAAAGCTCCTAGTGAGGTTTGTTGCCCTCGCCTCCAATCAGTTTTCGATCTGGCTCTACCTGCGTACCATTCCTCAATCTCCTCCAGTCGTGTTCTCATCAACCAGGTTCTCAGCCAGATGACCAAACCAGATGTGGTCCCAGGGATTGAACAGGCTCTGGCCGACTGGACAGGCGAAGGCTCCTCTGCCCCCAAGTATACAAATATCCAACGCAACTAGAATGACATCAAATGTAGGTCTACTTTCAGTCTGGCTTAGACAAACACCACCTCACCTGCTTCCACTCCACCTCACAGCCAAAAATCAGAGTGTGTCTCAATTCGGTGCCCTCCTCATAAACTGGTACACTTCATGGTGACAAGTGCACTCACATCAGAAAGGCACAATGCCTCGGCCTCCGCATGTATGTGCTACACAAATGCCGTTGTGGGGCAGTCATAGTCAAGCTCTGCATGCATCCACTGTGTTGCTGCCAGAGTACAGGCTGGTTCCCCCAACCTACCGCTCTCAACGACATATTGAGAAGGAACCTGGATGGAACTGACTTCTCATCACAACTGGAGTCAGCGGGCCTTGACCGCCGAGATGGCAAGTGCCGTGATGGAATCAGCCTCTTCCCATTCAAAGGAGGTAGATCCCTCATTAACGCCGTGCCCTAGTCCCAGACCCTAATCACCTTCCCCATTCTTCTGTGACACTAGAGCCCTTCGGTTTCCCTTTGTTTGCCATTTTTTTAAATATTTTCTTATTTTACATTTCATTCTTTCTTCTCAATCTAAATTGTTTTATTTATTTTCGATGTCGACGATTGAACACATCTTATAAAATAAATATATATACATATATATATACACACACACATATATATATATAGATACGGATAAGTATATTTCATTTTAATCAAAGATTTCCCCGGGGCACAAACCCCCGCTAAAAATCTTTTCCTTCGATTTATATGAAATTTAAACCATAGGTAAAGGACAAGATATGATGTCTATTCACAAAATTTCAGCAAATTTCAATAACATTAAGATACCCTAACGGGGGTTAAACCCCCTATTGTGAAAATATTGGAAGCCCATAACTTGAATATTTGAACCTCTTTTATCACGGGGTTTTTCTATTAATTAAACGTAAATCAACAAAAAAAGCACTGCCCCTTTTACGTTGTTTACCCTGAAGTTCTTTATTAGGACAAAGTATGAAATATATTTTCATGTATTTAAATAATTAAACTTTGAATTTCTCATTTGAAAATAATGCTTTACACAAAAATGAATTAGACAACTTTTGAATTGATATTTTGAAAAAAATTATTCTACGAAGCAGATTTTATAGGAAAATCTGCTTCGTAGAATCGAGAAGTATCCGACGACCGAGTGATTTCAGAGTCAGGTTTGATCACCATATCGATCGTGCCTCGAGCTGGTCGCCCGAGAAGCATATGTAATATGTCCAATAAATTCCTTTCATCGCAACACTGATTCTCTTTTTTCTGTGATGTCATACTCTGCTCTACGAGGGCATTGAGTGCTCATACGGCCTACCGCATACGGATGCTTTAAGCATCCAACAACAATTATATATAGATATATATATGTATATATGGGCTATCCAATTTCATGTTACATTATATACACGTCTGTGTACATTTTAATTATTTAAAAATTATATTTAAGTGAACGTGACCCAACAGGTCACTGGTGGTCTAGTATATATAGAAAACAAGTGTAAGTTAACAGGCTAAAATTAACTTTGTTTATTCATATTCACTGTTATATATATATAATGGTTGTATAACCATTATATAACAACAATGACCACACCAGACAGCTAGATGACCACATCAGACAGCTAGATGACCACATCAGACAGCTAGATGACCACATCAGACAGCTAGATGACCACACCATACAGCTAGATGACCACATCAGACAGCAAGATGACCACACCAGACATAGATGACCACATCAGACATAGATGACCACACCAGACAGCTAGATGACCACACCAGACAGCTAGATGACCACACCAGACAGCTAGATGACCACATCAGACAGCTAGATGACCACATCAGACAGCTATATGACCACATCAGACAGCTCGATGACCACATCAGACAGTTAGATGACCACACCAGACAGTTAGATGACCACATCAGACAGCTAGACGACCACATCAGACAGCTAGATGACCACACCAGACAGCTAGATGACCACATCAGACAGCTAGATGACCACACCATACAGCTAGATGACCACATCAGACAGCTAGACGACCACATCAGACAGCTAGATGATCACATCAGACAGCTAGATGACCACATCAGACAGCTAGATGACCACACGAGACAGCTCGACGACCACATCAGACAGCTAGATGACCACATCAGACAGCTAGGTGACCACATCAGACAGCTAGATGACCACATCAGACAGCTAGATGACCACATCAGACAGCTAGATAACCACACCAGACAGCTAGACGACCACACCATACAGCTAGATGACCACATCAGACAGCTAGACGACCACATCAGACAGCTAGATGACCACACCAGACAGCTAGATGACCACACCAGACAGTTAGATGACCACATCAGACAGCTAGACGACCACATCAGACAGCTAGATGACCACACCAGACAGCTAGATGACCACATCAGACAGCTAGATGACCAAACCATACAGCTAGATGACCACATCAGACAGCTAGACGACCACATCAGACAGCTAGATGATCACATCAGACAGCTAGATGACCACATCAGACAGCTAGATGACCACACGACAGCTCGACGACCACATCAGACAGCTAGATGACCACATCAGACAGCTAGGTGACCACATCAGACAGCTAGATGACCACATCAGACAGCTAGATGACCACATCAGACAGCTAGATAACCACACCAGACAGCTAGACGACCACACCATACAGCTAGATGACCACATCAGACAGCTAGACGACCACATCAGACAGCTAGATGACCACACCAGACAGCTAGATGACCACACCAGACAGCTAGATGACCACATCAGACAGCTAGATGACCACACCAGACAGCTAGATGACCACATCAGACAGCTAGATGACCACATCAGACAGCTAGATGACCACATCAGACAGCTAGACGACCACACCATACAGCTAGACGACCACACCAGACAGCTAGACGACCACATCAGACAGCTAGACGACCACATCAGACAGCTAGACGACCACATCAGACAGCTAGATGACCACATCAGACAGCTAGATGACCACATCAGACAGCTAGATGACCACATCAGACAGCTAGACGACCACATCAGAGCTAGATGACCACACCATACAGCTAGATGACCACACCAGACAGCTAGACGACCACATCAGACAGCTAGATGACCACATCAGACAGCTAGATGACCACACCAGACAGCTAGATGACCACATCAGACATAGCTGACCACATCAGACAGCTAGCTGACCACATCAGACAGCTAGATGACCACATCAGACAGCTAGATGACCACATCAGACAGCTAGGTGACCACATCAGACAGCTAGATGACCACATCAGACAGCTAGATGACCACATCAGACAGCTAGATGACCACACCAGACAGCTAGACGACCACACCATACAGCTAGATGACCACATCAGACCTAGATGACCACATCAGACAGCTAGATGACCACATCAGACATAGATGACCACACGAGACAGCTCGACGACCACATCAGACAGCTAGATGACCACATCAGACAGCTAGATGACCACACCAGACAGCTAGATGACCACATCAGACATAGATGACCACATCAGACAGCTAGATGACCACATCAGACATAGATGACCACATCAGACCTCAGATCGCTGAAACTCAGCGAGGAGATGACGAAGGACTGTGACAAATGCATGACAAGATGCTGTGCTGAATAGGACCCTTCCCACCCTTGAAAGCAGGGAAAAGTGGACGTAAAATGATGATGATGATGATATATATATTTATATTTAATATAGACATGGCTTCTACAGGACTAGACTTGATTCATTCGGGAGAAATCATCAGGAAGCTTCCTGATTAGAAGCCATTTCTATATTAAATATTCATACTCTGCTATGTATTGAGTACCGTACTTACTGTGGTTACCCCAGATTGAACCTGGGATAAACATACATATATATATGTGTGTGTGTGTGTGAGATGAGACAAACATACATATATATGTGTGTGTGTGTGAGATGAGACAAACATACATATATATATGTGTGTGTGTGTGAGATCCCGAGTGAAATCGGGATAACCACAGCATATAAGGCACTCAATACATATATATATATATATACAAATACACACACATATACGTAAAATGTGGAAAGTAATATAAGACTAAACAATGTAAAATAGACTAAAAAGTAAGTTACCTGGTAATCTTTGTCTTGTTTTTTGTTGTTGTTGCTGTTGTGTTGGTTTTCTGCTGGCATGTGTAGTGTGTATATAGATATTATACACAAATATACATACATGTAGATATGATATCTCAAATAAAATTGTAATTGACAATATCCACAGAAATTGAAGAGAATGTGTTACACTTTCTTCTGTAATCAGTAAAGTAGTCCATGATACATTTAAAAAAGATGATATTATATATAAACTGCATCATGGTGAAATTTAGTGACGGAAATATAAGCAATGTGATATAGCGTCCATTATATCTTAGCCGGAAGTATTGATATTTGAAAATATTAAAAGAAGTGAATCTTGAAATAAGCAGGAAAAGATAATGATGGAAACAAGTTTACCTCTGTTATTTCGAACTTTTGATATGCCCAGTCCCGAAGTATGATGTTTTCTATGACAAAAATTGCATTATATTTTGACTCACCTTTGTCATTTCATCATCATCATCATCATCATTTCATTTTACGTCCGCTTTTTCCCTGCTTGCAAGGGTGGGACAGTAACTGATTTTGGCTTGATTTCTACAGCTGGATACCCTTCCTAACACCAACCTCATTTACAGTGAGTGCTGTATGTATATATATCCTCATCCTCATCATCTTCGTTTAACGTCCATTTTCCACGCTAGCATGGGTTAGACAGGAGTTGTCCCACTTGAGGGAAGGTTGATCTGGTGACCATGTCTCGCTCATATAGGACTATCTGGCAGGTTTTCTATGGCTGGATGCCCTTCCTAAGACCAACCACATTTACAGTGTGGAACTGGGAACTTTTTACCGTGTTACCTACATGACTACATTACAGCGTGGACTGTATATATCATCATCATCATCATTTTACGTCCGCTTTTCCCTGCTTGCAAGGGTGGGACGGGTCTTATTCAGCACAGCATCTCTCCACTCATCACGGTCCCTCGTCATCTCTACCGTGAGCTTCAATGATCTGAGGTCTGTTCTCACCACCTCCGCCCATGTTTTTCGTGGTCTACCTCTACCACGTCTTCCTTCAACTGGCATTTCCTGGCACTTCTTCACCTATCGGTCATCCTCCATGCGCATCACATGTCCATACCACCTCAGTCTCCTCTCCCGTACACTACATTCTATCCATCTCAGACACAGTTTCTCTCTCAACACATTTATACTGGGTCGTTCACGCACATTTACACTGCACATCCAACGGAGCATGCTTGCCTCATTTCTCTCCAGCCATCGCATATCCTCTGCGGTTGCTGCCCATGTCTCACTACCATGCAGCATCGCGCTCCTCACACAGGCATCATACAACCGGCCTTTCGTACGCAGGGAGAAACCCTTCTTCGTCAACAGAGGAAGCAGTTCCCTAAACTTCTTCCAACCCATCCTTATTCTAGATACTATGGCCTCAGAACACCCTCCTCCCATGCTAATCTGATCTCCTAGGTACCGGAAGCTATCCACCACTTCTATAGCGCCCTCTCGCATTTGAAAAATGTGTCTATCAGTGCGACTTCTACTGTCTAATTTCCCTGTACATCTATTGCATACATAGTTCTCCCTACCTGTTAGTTTGCCTGCTATCCCGCTACATCTCTTGTGTACCCAGGACCTGCATTGTGTGCATTTTATAGAATGTATGCCAGTTCCTTTTCTGCATATCGAACATGGCCATTTCCCTGACGGAATCAGGGTTTTGTCCTCTTTTCTACTCATCAACACTTTTGTCTTAGCTAGATTTACTCTCAGTCCTCTTGCTTCCAACTGCTGTTTCCATAGCCAGAATTTATTCGCTAGCTCCTCTACAGATTCTGCTATAAGAACCAGATCGTCAGCATAGAGAAGTTCCCATGGACAGCCAGTCTTAAACTCCTCTGTTATGGTTTGGAGGACTATAATGAACAAGAGCGGGCTGAGGACCGAACCCTGATGTACTCCTACTTGTATCTGGAATTCCTCACTAAACTCCATTCCTACCCTGACTTTACTGAGAGTACCTCTGTACAAAGTTTGCACTGTCCTCACAAGCCATTCCTCAACACCTAGCTTCCTTAGGGACCACCAGATGACAGATATATATATATATATATATTGGAACATGTGTGAGATCCTTGGTACTGTTAGGTTTATTTGAAGAAAAGGAAAAGAATTACTTCACATGTAGTGTTAAAAAATATTTGATTTAATTTTATAATATTATAATAATATGAGTTGGTTCTTTGTTAACTTCGGTGGGAAGAATTTTATAGATTCCTGGTTAACTTGGGTGTATATATATATACACACACATACATATATATGTATATATATATATACACATATATATATATCTTATACACACATACACACTAAACATACATATATATTATACAAATCTTGTACATACACATATATATATATATATATCTCATACACACATACATATATTTTATATGCATACATATATATATATATAAACTCCTATACATACATATACATATATTTCATACACATACATATATATACACACCACATATACACATATCTATTTTCTACATACATATATATATATATATATCGTATACACACACCATATATATTTTTTTTACACATAAACCATACATACATTTTATATATACACTATATATATCCTATACATATATATAGACACACATATATTGTCTACATACATATATATATCCTATACACACATATATCATCATCATCATCAACATTTAACGTAGATCTTCCATGCTAGCATGGGTTAGATGGTAATTGTCCCACTTGAGGCAAGATTGATCAGGTGACCGTGTCTTGCTCATATAGGACATCGGGAAGGTGGGTCTTCTGTATTACTGTGTGGCGCCAAAATCTCGATCCAGTGACATTGTCTTAGAGAGGTCTAAATATGCAAGGTCAGATCATGTCATCCCAGGTTTTTCTGGGGTTACCTACTCCGTAACTTCTATCAATTTTGATCGCCCTGCACTTTGTTATACAGCTGTCATCTTTCATGTGCATCACATCCCCATACCAACGTAGTCTTCTCTCAAGTAAACAGCATCTGATTCCTCTAATCCTAATTTCTCACTTAGTTTATGTTTTACTGTTCATGTATATTACTATTACACTTCCAACGGAGCATGCATGCTTCGTTCCTTTCCAATCTGGGCATGTCCTCTGCACACAATGCCCATGTCTCTATAGAACCATCTACATTCTTAGATAGCTTGCCTGTGATCCCACTACATCTTTGTGTACCCATAGTTTGCATTTGGGGCATAGAATGGAATTTCTACCTACTCCTTTCCTACACACTGAGCATGGTCATTTCCCTGTGGGCACCTGTGCCCTATTTTCCTTTCTACGTACCAGAACTTTAGTCTTAGATAAGTTATCTTTAAGGTCTTTTGATTCTAGGCCATGCTTCCATGTTTGGAATTTGTTCTCTAGTTCAGCCATAGATTCAGCTATGAGAGTTAGATAATTTGCATATAGAAGTTCCCATGGGCAGCCAGTCTTAAACCCCTCAGTTATAGCCTGAAGGGGAATAACAAACAGGAGGGGGCTATGGACGGAGCTTTGATGAACACTTACTGTTATACTAAATTCTTCAGTTAATATTTATTGTTAATTTTAACCTTGCTGACTGTTCCTTTATGGTCTGAGTTCAAATCCCATCGGGGTTAGCTTTGCCTTTCATCCTTACGTGGTCGATAAAATAAAGTACCAGTAATGCACTGGGGTAATTGCTGGCCTTGTTCCTAAAGTAGAAACAATTATTAAAAAGTGTGAGATAGTAAATAATAACATAGAAAGGTATATATATATATATATATATATATATATATTGATTCGGTCTGTAAGAAGACAGTAGCTTTTATTAAATATTGGGTTGGTCTGTAACAATCCATCCAACCTATCCAGCACAGAAATACACATGTATGATGGTGATGATGATAATATCAGTTTTATATTCATAATTTCTTTTTTTATTATTTAAAACTTATTTTTGAGACTTTACTTACATTTATGTAAAAATAAAAATGTTTTTATCAATAATATTCCATTATTTCAGATTCCCAATTACCAGTTTCTAATACAAAACCAATGAAATCGACGAAAGTGATTATAAAATACGTAAGTTAAATGTACTATTTTATTAGGTCCATACAATATTATATATACTGTATATACTCATATATTTTGTTGACCTTGAGAAGGCATATGACTACGTTCCTTGGCCACCTGCTGTGGTAGGCTGTACAGGAGTATGTGATTGATAGTCAACTTCTTGCTGCCCTGATGTCTCTATATCAATGCCTGAGTATCTATGTTGGGATAAATGGTGTTAAATAGAAACCATTCAATATGGGAGTTGGACTCCACCAAGGGTGTATACTGTCAACTCTCCTGTTTGTTATTTACATGAACAGGATTGATATACGCAGCTGGGTTGGAAGTGGTATCGTGTCTGGTGGCTGTAAAATCACTTGGCTGGAATTTGATGATGACATGGTGTTATTTAACTCGACAGAAGATGATATTTGACTTGCACTTGATAGGTTTGTTGCCGAGTGCTGCATGGCTGGAATGAAAATCAGTACTGTGAAAACTGAGACACTTGTCCTCTCATGGAAGCCAGTGCAGTGTACTCTACATGTGAATGGAGTTCCACTGAAGCAGGTAGAGAAGTTCAAGTATCTTGGGGCCATGTTCACGAGTGATGGTAGGCAGGAGGCTAAATTAAGTGTAAGAATTACAAAGACTGGTACAGTAATATGCCAACTTCATTAATCAGAAGGTAGGAAGGAGTAAAAGCCAAACTCACTGTTTCAATTCGACATTCATGCCAACCCTTACCTAGGGTCATGAATCTTGGATAATGACCCCAAAAATATAATCGTGAATGAGGTTCCTGCGAAGCGTCTTTGTAGTATTGTTACTCGATAGAGTGTGTAGCTCAGAGATCAGAAAGTCACTCCGAGTAGAGCTGCTACTTCTCTGAATTGAGAGATCACAGCTCCGATACTATAGGCATGGGGCTAGAATGGGATACTTCCGAAGGGTCTTTTGAATAACGTTACTCGATAAAGTGCATAGCTTAGAGATCAGTCATTGCAGGTAGAGCAACTACTTCTCTGAATTGAGAGATGACAGCACCAATACTCTGGGCATGAGGTTAGAATGTCTCAGGAAAGAATCGCTGGACAGATGTTATGGGTAAAACAACCAGCAAAAGACCCAGGGGTGGATCCCGAACAAGACGTGCTTGGGCATGCAGCTGGATCAGTTGGAGATGGTTGCTTCTGACAGGACCCACTGGAAGGAGAGTTTGAGGACTCTACACCCTGACCCTATCAGGAATAAGTTGGCAAAGAAGAAAACAGATGAAATGGTAAAAAAGCATTACGTAATGGAGTTGTGTAACAAAAACTATATTCTAAAAGACACTTAAAACATTTTAAAGATTAAAATACTAAAACTTCATAAATATATTTTATACTCATGAGAATTTCAAAGCCACACCACCTAAACTTGTGTTGATTAGCTGCCTTGGCTTACAAATGGGGTTTATAATATATATATTCTTCTTTGCTGATATATTCCTGGGAGGAGGGCAGTGGGGGAATATTTCTCAAGTACTCCTTCCAATGGGTCCTGTCAGAAGCAACTGTCTCCAACTGATCCAGCTGAATTCCCAAGTGAAACCAGCCAAGCTCATGGATGTTATCCAACCATCTTGCTCAGGGTCTACCCCAGGTACTCCTGATGGTTGGCTTTGCTCATAAAATCTTTTCAACAATTCTTTCCTGAGACATTCTAACCTCATGTCTGTAGTATCAGAGTTGAGATCTCTCAATTTGGAGAAGTAGCAGCTCTACCTGGAGTGACTCTCTGATCTCCGAGTTACTCATTCTATTGAGTAACATTGCTCCAAAGACCCTTCAAAGGAACCCCATTTCAGCCAATAGTATATGCAATCATATTCTTTCGATCATTAAACAAGATTCATGACGATAGTTAAGGGTTGGCACCTAAACAAATTGAAGATATCGAGTTCAGCTTTCACACATACCTCCTTTCTTCTAATGACCGAATGCTGAAGCATTCGGTGTAACTCCATTCACTTGTGGAGTGCACTAAACAGGCTTCCTTGAGAGGATGAGTGTCTCAGTCTTTGCATCACTGATTTTCATTCCTGCCGTGCAGCACTTGGCATCAAATCTGTCAAATGCATGTCAGAGATCACCTTCTCTTGAGTTAAGTAGTACGATGACGTCTGCAAAATCAGCCGACTGATCTTACACTCACCAGTCTTGATACCTCTTCCAACTTGGCTGTGCATGAGCCCATAAATATTTGTTGATCTGAAGTTGGATTCCAGCTTAACCCCAAATATTTCCCATGTCTTAATTTTAGACACCTGACTGTCGTCTCTGCTGTGACTTTTCATGACTGCTTGTCCTGCAAGTGCAAGAAGGACTTATTTCCAAGCCACCTTCTTTGTTTGAATGGCATGTGTGACCACTTGAGCACCAGGGGGTGCTCCAAGTTGGCAATACTTCTTATATATATTCATTGGCAATACTTATATTCTGTGTAACTACATTTTCTCACTAGGACTTTCTTCATACAATACATGTAATATCATATTTTTCTTTGTTAACATTTATTTTTAGTGATTATACTCATTGTTGATCATATTTGCCAAATAAACAGCTGGATTTAATATATTTAGAGAAAATGATGTTTTCTTATTAATCCATTTATTTGAAAAACTAATATTTTCACAAAACTAATCAATATTTCTTTTTCCTATATTTCATTTTAGATTTGGTAAATTTATCTGAAAATTTTGAAATTGTGAAGGTGTTTGGAATTACATTCATACACATAACACATATACACACACACATATATATACATATATATAACCAGTTGTAGAAGTAGAGACAAACAATGGAGGCTGCAGAAATAGTTAGTGTAGAAGACCAAATTATAAGTAGACAGTTACCCCAAGTAGTATATGACAGGGAGGATTTGGTGATTCCACTACAACAGACTATTAGGGAAAATAAATCTAAGGTAAAAGTGTTAACTGAAATCCCCTTTGAGAAAGATATCACAGTACCATACCAAATATTATATACACCTGTTCCTCCAGTAGTAGACACTGTAAAAGTTACTGTAGAAGACCCTGTAGAATATTACTCTCTACCATTAAAATATATTGTACCCTTAAAGGATGGTACTATGAGCTATATCCCACATGTATTAACACTAAAGTACACACCACCAACTGGCTGTTGTCGTATGGTACACTGTAAATAAGTGGTCACTGATATCGATAGGTTTAACCAAAATGTGGTAATTGCCACATTACCATTTGACAATCAAATTCTGTTCTTCTCACCCTCTAGTGTTGCAATAAAAACTCTTAAAGTCGGCTTTCATAAAATTTCATATTATAAAGATAGTAGATTCCTAGGTTTTAAATTATTAGAAAAAAAAATATATATGGTAAATTGGATTGAAAAAACATATACTGAGCAATTTGAGGTGAAACATGAGCCGAGAAGTATAGCCATAGGGCCAGACGATCGTGTTTTAGTAATATTTTATAATTTAACCGTTATAATCTGTTATGATCTGAATGGTCGTAAATTATTTCAATTTCACCTCCATTCTAAGGACATTCCTGCTGACATCACCGTTTTCAGGAATTATTTTTATGTATTTCAAGGGCAGGTTATTTATAAGATCTCCTCAATAGGTGGCATCTCTCAAAAGGATATTGGGATAAGCACTCAATATATTACATTTGACTTAAATAATATGTTTGTATCTGATGTTTCTGGTCAGATATATCGTTTTAAGACAAAAAGGTTTTGGCCAAAGATGTCTTATTATCAAAAGACCCAAACACCCTGTCTGAATGACAAAATTAATATAGAGTACCCTAACGAGATATATGAGATTCTACCTATGTCACGATCTTCTGTATTAGTTGTATACAGGGATCTGAAAGCTATACTATACACTTACAGTGGGACAGAATTGTGTAGAGGTAAGGAATTAATATTTAAGTCCAAACCATCTAGATTTTGCAGAATAGACTCCAGCAAATTTCTGGTTCTATTCAATAAAACTAGAACTATACAACATATTACATGTCCTGAACTAAAAGAAGGTAATCTCTATTGTTTAGATAAGAATTACATTCAAATATGTCATGTAGTATTAGATAGGTTTATGGCTTTGACCACTTGTGGAATGAATGAGGTCCATAAATTAAAGATTGAGGAAGACAGGGTAGAACGTGAAATACTAAAATCATTAGAACATGGTGATGTCAGTATAGCTACAACTCCAACTTATTTTGTTATTTTAGATAAGAAATATCGTAAATTAATATTTCATTCTAGTTTAGGTGAAGAAGAACTTTTCGAAACATATTTTGATTTTAACAGCCGTCCCAATCATATCTACTCAGACACTTTTTACTTGTATGTTATCTTCCCTACACTCTCTATTATGGCATGTTATGATATTTATGGAGAATATAAATGGAAATTAAAACTTCCGGTAGCTTCTCGCTTCTCTAATGGTATTTGTGAAGGAACTATATATCTATTTGACCATAACCTAGGGAGTATTCTTGTTTACAACTGTGAATCATCCATTTGTCATTTAAAAAAGTTAAATCCTTATATCAGAAATCCAACGATACGACACAAAGAAAAGGGTGATAATAAAATTGCGATTGCTGAAACATGTTATCTACCCAACGGACAGTTGGTGGTGTCTGACATAAATAATTCTTGCTTATTATACATTTCTAAGAAAGAAGGAGAAGAAATAAAAGTGCTATCTACATTATATCTGCCATCTGTAGCTACAGATATATGTAGATGGGGTTCTAGTCAATTGGCTGTCACATTACCCCTAGAGAAAGAATTAAGGCTTATTGGAAACCTATCAAAAACAGTTAGAATGATATCATTAAAGCACCCTTATGTACAGATACGGAAGTTTGGTGAGGGTAGAATTGTTGGTTATTGTGACAACAAACCAAACTATATAGACATTGTATCTGTTCAAAAACATAACCAGGGTGAAGTAATGTCTAGGGTCCCTATTCCATGTCAAATAAACTCATTAGCAATAGACAATGATACATTAAGTATATTTATGGTGGCTAAGAAAAAAATGTTTATGTACAAAACTATATCAAAAAAGGGTCAACGAGGTATTTTAAGTGGTCCCAGCCCTATTTCGGAGCCCAACTTTAAACCACTTTCTGATCTATATGGTGGATGTATTGATAACACTTGTCATTATCTGATAGACAAAGATGGTGTGTTGGCTATAAATAGGCATAACTCTGTGGTGGTAGATCGGGTGACAAGGAAACAGTCTAACATGTTTATTGACATGGTAGATGTATTTTCTAGAAACATCTGTGTCAGTGAAATGTTTTCTTCTACATTATATCTGCAGGATCTGACAGTTTCTGATAAAGCTAAGGAATTGTTACCTCCTCCTTGTTTGGTAGACACAAGACCAGTGGGTGGTGGTGGTGGTAGTGGTTATGGTAAGGAGGAGAAGTGTTTGGTTGTTGTTACTGAAAATAACCTGATTGCATTATATGACTACACTAACAACAACATTAAAATATTAACATTTGATGGTCAAATTGTTGACTTTATCAAATTAAATAACAATCTCCCTAAACATATATGTCGTTGGGGGTCAAACACACTGGTCATTACCACTGATACTGACAAGCTGTTAACTTTAGAAGTGGAGTTTCCATTGTATTTGGTAAGTTATAAGACAGACCATAGCTATTATGGTATAGCTTCTTTGTTAGACAACCAACTAGTGTGTAGTAGTGTAGAGAGAGATAGAGATAGAGGTAGAGATATAGGTAGACATAGATTGTTTGTCATTGATATTGATGAAATACATTCAACTGTGGATGTAAAGAAAGAAATAAACATACCTGAGTTCATCAATGACATAGACTATAGATATGGTCCTCCCATATTGTAGTTAATGTTAAGAATGAGATTATATTTCACAATGGTAGATATATCACTTTCTTCAGATATAAAACTGGTTATTTACATTCACACAGACAATATTATGATACCACACCACCAAACACCTGTATAACAACAGATGACAATTATTTGTACATTTATGGACAGTGGAGATTATATAACTTCTTGGATGACAGAGATTACCAGATTGTTTGTTTGTCACAGACTGGTAAATACAGGGAAATATTTTTAAATAAAAGACATTATAGACATGACATATGTTTCACCAGTATTAACTGTAAAGGTCCAAGGTTTGTTGGATATGACTGGGAGAGAAGGTGTTTATATGTTGAAGGTTTATATGAACTTAATAGGGAAACATTCCCTGTTTGTCGTGTAAAAACAGACCAAAGCTCTGTTGAAATAAAAGATATGGACATCACTGATGATGGACAAACAGTTGTCTATGAAATAACCAATTATGGTAATGTTAAAATATTTCAGAGAGATGGGGAACTGTTATGTCACAGAAATATTGAAACTTTAGTTGGTGGGGTGTGTTTTACAGAAGAAGGAGATTTTATTATGGTTACACTTCCTGATGAATATCAATTAATTCAACTAGAGAAGGAAGATTTGACAGAATATCATGTTTGGTCCAGTTCTCTACCTTATGGTCGTATATCGAGGATAGAAGAAAATATTTACTTCTGTCGACATATCAACTTGACAGAATATCATATGATAAAGATTGATGACAACAAACTGAATGTTCTGGAACATGGGACATTACATCTGGATTGTCATCTGCCTCAAGCAAGATGTACTACTACTACTTCAGGTGAAATAATTAACAATTTACTAGAGGTGAGACGTGGTAATTACAAGGCAGAGTGTATCTCAGGAAATGATGAAATGTCAGTGAGATTTTTACCACATGTTATGAACATGTCTTATCTTTCCTATCCCATGTATTCTGACATATCTAAATATACTGAGAGATGTCAGGTTGATGAGGGGGAATATTTTAAGGAATATAGGAGGGACATCATCAACTACAGTAAACTAATTATGTTACATGACAATGTGGCAGTGTTCATGGTGAGGAATATTATCACAGTAACAACAACAGAAGGTAAAATAATCCATGGCAAAATATTACCAGAAACACCAATAGACATTTGCAGATGGTCAGATAATTGTTTTATTCTCCTTTACTATCATAAAATGGTGATTTACAGAGAAGATATTTCTCACATTAAAAAGGTGAAACTTGAGAAATATTACAACTGTATCTATAAAAAGAATGGCTACCAACTTGTGTGCAGTTTTGATGGTGATGGTCATATGTTTATATATAACAGTAAGGTATATGGTGGTGGTGGTGGTGATATGTTTAAATATGACCCTGGGGACTCTCCTTATCTAGATATAGTTTGTATCTACAGTGGAACAGTGAAATACAGTGTTGAAGTGTCTGTTAGAGACGAGGAGAAGGTGGCGGAGTTGGAGAGGGTGGTGGGGGAGAGGAGGAGGGTGGGGGAGGGGGAGGGTACTGGGGGAGTTGATGAGGTTGAGGAAAGACAATGAGAAGATGAAGTAGGTCCATGACAGGTTAAGGGAGGTAGACAGGTTAGAGGAGGAGGTAGACAGGTTAAGGAAGGAGGATGACAGGTTAAGGGAGGAGGTACACAGGTTAGAGGAGGAGGTAGTGGTGGAGGAGAGAGTGTTAGCAGTTGGTGTCACATCAAGTGAAGACATTGTTGTTGTCAAGTCAGAGGAGAGGAGGTGGAGTGGGATGAGGTACAGTTCTATCTGTTGGTACAGAGAAGAACAGTTAGTCAGGACATTAGAAACACCACAACTACTACCACCACTACTACCACTACTACCATATAATATATATAACAGACCATATCTCACAACACATGGTGAAAATATTTATATATCACGACCACCAGACTATATAGACCCTACCAATATCTACCAAGTATCTGTAGACAGTAACCTCCAAGTAATTCTCAGTAGAGAAGATTCTGGAGTTTACTGCGTTAATGGCCTCCAAATCTCTGACAAGTTTATCTCAGTTTTTGGACATTTTTTTACAGAGGAACATTTTGGCTTCTTTCAATATGAGACATAAATATTTTCATACTTTACACACTTGTTGTTGTTGTTATTGTTGTTGTTGTTGTTGGTGTTGTTGGTGGTGGTGTTGGTGGTGTTGGTGGTGTGGTGGTGGCGGTGTGGTGGTGGTGGTGGTGGTGTGGTGGTGGTGGTGGTGGTGGTGTGGTGGTGGTGGTGTGGTGGTGGTGTGGTGTGGTGGTGGTGGTGTGGTGGTGGTGGTGGTGGTGTGGTGGTGTGGTGGTGGTGTGGTGGTGTTGTTGTTGTTGTTGGTGGTGTGGTGTTGTTGTTGTTGTTGGTGGTGGTGTGGCGGTGGTGGTGTGGTGGTGTGGTGTGGTGTGGTGGTGTGGTGTGGTGTGGTGTGGTGGTGGTGGTGGTGTGGTGGTGGTGGTGTGGTGTGGTGGTGGTGTGGTGTGGTGGTGGTGGTGGTGGTGTGGTGGTGGTGGTGGTGTGGTGGTGTTGGTGTGGTGGTGGTGTGGTTGTGGTGGTGGTGGTGGTGTGGTGGTGGTGGCGGTGTGGTGGTGGTGTGGTGGTGGTGGTGGTGGTGTGGTGGTGGTGTGGTGGTGGTGTTGTTGTTGTTGTTGTTGGTGGTGGTGGTGTGGTGGTGTGGTGGTGTTGTTGTTGTTGTTGGTGGTGGTGTGGTGGTGTTGTTGTTGGTGGTGGTGGTGTGGTGTGGTGGTGTTGTGGTGGTGGTGGTGTGGTGGTGTGGTGTGGTGTGGTGGTGGTTGTGGTGGTGGTGTGGTGGTGTTGTTGTTGGTGGTGGTGGTGGTGTGGTGGTGTGGTGTGGTGGTGTGGTGTGGTGGTGTTGTGGTGGTGGTGTGGTGGTGTTGTTGTTGGTGGTGGTGGTGGTGTGGTGTTATTTGTGGTGTGGTGTTGTTGTTGGTGGTGGTGGTTGTGGTAGTGGTGGTGTGGTGGTGTTGTTGTTGGTGGTGTGGTGGTGGTGGTGGTGGTGGTGTGGTGGTGGTGGTGGTGTGGTGGTGGTGGTGTTGTTGTTGTTGTTGTTGTTGGTGGTGGTGGTGGTGGTGGTGGTGGTGGTGGTGGCGGTGGTGTGGTGGTGTGGTGTTGTTGGTGGTGTGGTGTGGTGTTGTTGTTGGTGGTGGTGGTTGTGGTGGTGGTGGTGGTGTTGTTGGTGGTGGTGGTGGTTGTGGTGGTGGTGGTGTGGTGTTATTGGTGGTGGCGGTGGTGGTTGTGGTGGTGGTGTGGTGGTGTGGTGTTGTTGTTGTTGGTGGTGGTGGTGGTGGTTGTGGTGGTGGTGTGGTGGTGTGGTGTTGTTGTTGTTGGTGGTGGTGGTTGTGGTGGTGGTGGTGTTGTTGTTGGTGGTTGTGGTGGTGGTGTGGTGGTGTGGTGTTATTGGTGGTGGCGGTGTGGTGTTGTTGTTGTTGTTGGTG
>CAXHJY010000601.1:65000-70000 GCA_964016885.1 Eledone cirrhosa | reverse complement strand
GACTGAGCATGGTATTTGTAGGCCATATTAGGCAGGTGAAATATGTTGTTGAAATTCTTCTTGAAAAGATGAAATGAATTACTGCACGCAAAACATCGGCAAGGGAGAAGTTTGTAAGGAAAATATTCTGGAGGAAGAAGGAAATGGAGAAAAGTAGTTAGTGAGGAGACTGGATGGTAGACAATAATTATAGCGAAATGGAGAGGAAAGATCATTGACTATCGGGTAGATTTGAGTAGAGGTGACAAGGGTCCAACCAACATCCAGAGTTAGTCTACTTTAGTAACTGCATAAATTGTAGAATAAAGAGGAAGCATGTCTGTGTACCAGGGGTTGTAATGTATTGGTTCAGCGTCTCCAGGCTTGTAGAGTTAGTTAATGTTTAATTCATGTGAGTAATTATGAATGATTCTAACACACACACACACGCACACTCACTCACTCACTCACTCACACATATATAAATCTATACACATTTAGACAGACACACAAACACACACACACATACATAAATATATATATACATATATCACTGGATATAGATCTAAACCCTTATATATATATATATATATATATATATATATATATATATATATATATATATATATATATATATATACATATATATATATATATATATATATATTTATTAAAATAACAGATTAAAGTTTAAGCAAAGAATCGCTGCTTTCACCCTTAACGGGATCTTCTGAAACTAAGGTTAGTTTCAGAAGATCCCGTTAAGGGTGAAAGCAGCTATTCTTTGCTTAAACTTTAACCTGTTATTTTAATAAATATTTGCTCTACGGTTCTTATATATTTGATATATATTTTCCTTATCGAGCCCTCTTTGGATTTTAGTCTTCAATTTTATTATTATTACTATATATATATATATATATATATATATATATATATATATATATATATATATATATATATATATATATATATATATATATATATATATATATATATATATATATATATATATATATATATATATATATATATATATATATATATATATATATATATATATATATATATATATATATATATATATATATATATATATATATATATATATATATATATATATATATATATATATATATATATATATATATATTTGTTGGCAGTATCGGTAGAGGGTCGGACGCCATGCTTTCCAGCATAGTTACGTCCCTTTACGATCTGAGTTCAAATCCCGCCGAGGTTGACTTTGCCTTTCATCCTTACGGTGTCGATAAAATAAAGTACCAGTAATACACTGGGTAATTGCTGGCCTTGTGCCTAAAGTAGAAACAATTATTTGTTGGTAATTCAACAAATATATATATTTATAACTGATTCGAAGCACCCGACAAGTTTTCTGGAGTATAATATCATAGATGGAAACTATATTTATAAAACCATATTTATTCTATTATATATATTTCAAGGGTACCAAGACTTTGGTACGCTCTCATCAGATAAAATACAAACTTTGTTTTATAAATATTCACATATCCAGGAAGGAGATCTTAACGGTTCAAGGAAAAACTTGAACCGTTAAGATCTCCTTCCTGGATTTATTATTCTGATGAAATGATAGTTGAAAATAACATTGAAATATTGAGTGTCTGCATAATTATTACTTTGTAGATAGCAGCTGTTTTCAGGTTATATAACTGTTATTGAAACACGTGTCAATAAATTCCTTTTACTGAACTGTATCCATTTAAATCCTTCTCTCTCTCTATATATATATATATATACAAACATATATCTACTTGTATATATATTTGTATATTTATGTATACGTACACACATATATATATATATATATATATATATATATATATATATATATATATATATATAATGAAGGAATTGTGGTAAGGAACCAGATGGACCATAACACACCAAAGTACTCAATACTTAGGGTAATAGGATTGTAGAAATGGAGTAGTAACAAAAAAGAAACAATAACGGGGTCTAACACATTTGCTATAAAAAGCGTAATAGGCCAATTCTATCTTAAAATTACGGGGAAGGGGTACTGAGGTTACAGAGGACTGATGGGCTGCACCGGGGTAGGCGAAAGTGCACCGGGGTAGGCGAAAGGTGAAAGACAGACGAGGAAGGAGATCGGGGGTGGAAGGAATAGGATGAGATGGGGGGAAGAAGGGAATGTAGAGGAAAAACAAAAAGGTTACTTCTACCTATGTAAGCAGGGGTTTCCACTTACACAATCGGCAAGTGGAGGCCGGGGGTATCAGCCCTTGTCTACCCACCCGGGTCGTTATGGGGTTTGAGCGTGAGGTACGTCCTACGCAATCTGTGTTTGCATGCGGTTACCAGTTCGTCTTTTTTGTTTAGGAGTTGGTTCTTAGAAAACAGCATTTGTAATGTTTCCTCCGATATATATATATATATATATATATATATATATACACACAACCATAGCAACAACAACAACGATGCTGTCAGTTTTCCAAATTGTCATTTGTTTCTCATTTGATCAATTTTTAAAACATTTTAGTGGTACTTAATGAGGAGTGCAGCATACCACACGGGAACAAATTTAAATATGTTGTGGTTATTAGAAACTTTTTTTACTGTATGTTGACTTTTCTCGTATGCCCACTGTGTGTGTGACAGCTCACACCTATGCAAGGTTTAGCTGGCCTCCTCCAAGGTATATCTCGTTGGATGAGTCTTGGGTGATTTAATGATAGGGACCCCAGTCCTATCATCTCATTTCTACAGCTGAGTAAACTGGAGCAACGTGAAATAAAGTGTCTTGTTCAAGGAAACAACACATCACCCGGTCCGAGAATTGAACTCACAACCTTTTGATTGCAGGCTCAATGTTCTAACCACTAAGCTATTCACCACTGGTTAACTAATCTTTGCTTTGCTTTTCATAACATAGTATAATGTTTGGCTGTATGGATTTAGATTTATATGGAATGGTTTTTGCAGGTGCTGTGTACAGGCAATTAAATTTGTCTGGAATATTTAACCATATATCAATATCATATAAAAAAAAGACAGACAAAAATATACCATTCATTTTATTCAAAACGCAGTAAGATCTCGCTTAATATTTAAGTGGTTTCATTACATGCAAGTGTTTAGATATAATGAATTTTGCTGAATTTGGAATATATGTCTGTGAGCAACTTGGCGTTAATGGGTTTACTAAATATATTCATTGTCTTTAAACAGTTCCGTTCTAATGGATGTGCTAAATATAGATTTTGAAGTTTGTCAACACGTGCTGCAAAAAGATGTTTTAATTCAGCTTTACACACGTACATCCACACGTGTATATACCCACGCTTCACAAATACCTATCCTATAATTCGTTAAATGACAACGATTATTTCAGGTTGAAAATAAAACATTCTCTGGCATAAATAATTAAAAAGACGAATCAACAGAATGTTGTTAAATAGATGATGTAAACTAGAAAAAGTTGATAAATATTCTAAATATCCTCCAACTGTCCTGAATCCAATTTAGCTGTTTTATGTATTTTTTACATGTTCACATTCTTTTAATCATTTCATTACTACTACTACTACTACTACTACCAACACTACTACTACTACTACTACTACTACTACTACTACCAACACTACTACTACTACTACTACTACTACTACTACTACTACTACTACTACTACTACTACTACTACTACCAACAACACTACTACTACTACTACTACTAGTTTTTCCTTTCTTTCCTTCTTGAAAACCGCGAATCATTACTAACACAGAATAACCATTTTCCCTTTAGTCTCATCATCCTTTTATCTATCTATCTATCTATCTATCTTTTTAATACATATACCCGTGTATGTACTTACACACACACACACACACACACGCACGCACGCACGCGCGCGCGCGCGCGCACACACACACACACACACATATATATATATATACACACACACACACACACACACACACATATATATATATACACACACACGCACACACACACACACACACACATATATATATAGACATGTATGTAGGCATATATCTTGCTTTGTATTTCCTATCTTTCAGCTGAAACATTTTGACGCTTTGGCAATAATCATCAGATTACCTTAGAAAATGGAAATCTGGAAATGAAAGCATTGCCTATACTATAGGGCCTATACTATAGGGCCTATAATATAGGGCCTATAGTATAGCAATTGCCACAACAGTAACAAAACTAACAACGGCAATGTCTTTTCAGTTATCCTCATATATATATATGGTGGCTGCCAACTCGTTTTCGAGTACGGCCACTACTTTATATCCATGTAGGAGAACCCCTACCGATGCGCTGAACGAATGTGACTTTTTAGTCCAGCCAGCGACTTGAAAACTCTGGTACAAAGACTACACTTGTGACCATTATTGACACATAGTGCAGGGCCCATGGTACCATGTGATGACAAGTGCAGAGAGATCTCCAGATATAAAGCAATGCCTGTGCTGTGAAGCTTTTATAGTGAGCAAAGGCACTGCACAAAGCCAGTCCCACTCTCTTAACCAAGATGATATTTACCAAAAAGAAGAACAAGTCAACATCATTGGATACCATCAGGGTTGCAGGTGTTATATCAGAGTTTTCCTTCTCCTAGAATTCTGCCTTGACAAAGGCTAAGGGGTCATCTCTCCCGGTGATTTTGGATGGCTATTGAGTCTTAAGAGCTCCCTTGCCCTTTGACAGGTTTTGTTTTTAGTCCTGCAGGATGTCCAAAGTCACCCTCCTCACCAAGAAACCTTGGCGGCAGTATATATATATATACAGTATTTTCCGTTGTGTTGTAATATAAATATTACACACAGTAGATTATCAGCCCACGTAGAGTTTGCTCGACGGTTCCAGTTGTAGTTCCAAAAGTAATCCGGAGAAAAATAGAAAGATTTGAATGGATACAGTTTAGTTGAAAGGAATTTATTGACACGTGTTTCTATAACAGTTACATAACCTAAAACAGCTGCTA
>CAXHJY010000601.1:55000-60000 GCA_964016885.1 Eledone cirrhosa | reverse complement strand
TATGCCCACTTCCTGGTCGGGTTGTTATTTCTCTGATATGATTCCTGTTCCTCAGAGAAATAACAACCGACCAGGAAGTGGGCATATCGGAGGATTGGCGGAGTTAAACACCTCAACAACATGCGTACCTGTCTCTACCACACCAATTCGGACTGCCTGAAGAGGTCACAGCCAAGGATGGCTGTAACCAAAATATATATAGCAGTACACCTTTAATAAACGAAGCCAAATTTTAAATATTTGACTTATCTATTTTATTTTACATTAATCCGGAGTAACCAAACCAACCTGCGCACTTCGTCGAGTGCTCCAATCTCCATACTGAGGTGTCGGTAAATAACCAACATATACTCAAAATTATATATATATATATATATATATATATATATGCAGAGGTTATATTTAATTTGTTGGGTTTCAACATATTTATTTTATCTGATGAAAGCGCACCATAATTTACCTTGGTTGCCCTTGAAATATATATAATTGTTTCTCCTTTTGGCACAAGGCCAGCAATTACCCAGTGCATTACTGGTACTTTATTTTATCGACCCCGTAAGGATGAAAGGCAAAGTTAACCTCGGCGGGATTTGAACTCAGACCGTAAAGGGACGAAACTGTGCTAGAAAGCATGGCGTCCAGCCCTCTACCGATACTGCCAATTCACCGCCTTGAAATATATATAATAAAATAATTATGGTTTTATAAATATAGTTTCCATTTATTAATATGGTGGATTGGCAGTATCAGTAGAGGGTCGGACGCCATGCTTTCCAGCATAATTACGTCCCTTTACGATCTGAGTTCAAATCCCGCCGAGGTTGACTTTGCCTTTCATCCTTACGGGGTCGATAAAATAAAGTACCAGTAATGCACTGGTTAACTGCTGGCCTTGTGCCTAAAGTAGAGACAATTAATATATTGTATATATATATATATACAAGTATGTATACGTACATACATATATGTATACAGACGTACAGTAGTATGTATATATATATACATACATGCACACATATATAAATGTACGTATGGATTCACCGAACATTTATTATAATGCTCTGTGTATTTGTAAACAAACATCCCGTATTAAGCCGTAGTGTCTAGCAAGCATCGTTGCTCATTTGTTCAACACTGACAAAGGAACGCTGTACTAGTTTCAAGCTTATTAGCTATCGTCAGCAACGTTTACCTTCCTGCCGGATGATTGAACGTCTGAAAGTATATACTTTCCTTGTGGATATTAACGGCTGAGTAGCCCAATTTGCATATCGAGTGGGTTAATCGGCGGGGTGCACCGTTTATCGTTTTCGGTGCACGCGGCTGATTAATCCACTCGATATGCAAATTGGGCTACTCAGCCGTTAATATCCATAAGGAAAGTATATACTTTCAGACGTTCAATCATCCGGCAGGAAGGTAAACGTTGCTGACAATAGCTAATAAGCTTGAAACTAGTACAGCGTTCCTTTGTCAGTGTTGAACAAACGAGCAACGATGGTTGCTAGACACTATGGCTTAATACGGGATGTTTGTTTACAAACACACCGAGCATTATAATAAATGTTCGGTGAATCCATACGTACATATATATATGTGTGCATGTATGTATATATATATACATACTACTGTACGCTGTATACATATATGTATGTACGTATACATACTTATATTTATGTAACAGCCGTACTAAGAGTGGGAAATGAAATTTCGTTTCATTTTTTCCGTTTATATATATGTACACACGCAATGTAGAAACCAAATATTTACACACACGCACACACACATGTACATGTGTGAATGTCTGTTCGTTTTGATGGAACTAGAGTGTAGATTATTGTAATACAAAGAGTGGAAAAATATATAGTGTGTTAAATTATAGTTGGGAGTGACGTCAGTGGAATGAATAGTTTTCAGATTTAAGATACATCTTGGTGCTTTATGTAGCCACAGCATTATAACATAATGTGGGATGCGAGTTCATTTCAAAATCAAATGGGTTTTATTAAGCAGTGTGTGAAATATTCATGGGCCCTCCTCCGACTCCACGCAATCCTTGCTCATAGCTACTGCTTCTCAACTGAGGTTGTTATGTAAGAATTCCTTTGTTTTGATTTTGATCCCGTGACTTCTGAGGGAGTCATTGGGCGCCGTGTTGCATACGGTGTTTCTCAGGCACTTTAAAAATCTGGCGGAGCCCATCTCTTCGCAGGTCTGAATATAGCAGATTTCTTCCAGAGAAGGATAGAGAGTGAGACAGGGATATAGAGGAAAAGTCGATCCTAGTACGAAACTGGTACTTTTTTCATCGATCTTGAATGGATGAAAGACAAAGTTGGCCTCAGCGGGATTTGATCTCAAAGAGAAGAGAGCCAAAGCAAATATTGCAAAGCATCCTGTCCGACGTTCTAGCGACACTGCCAATTCGTCGCTGCACGTCGGGCTGAGGAGGCCAAACTCTCCAAGTACCGGTCGCTCTCCGACAGGTTCGCGGTCGTGCCCTTGGCAGTGGAGACTTCTGGTGTCCTTGGCCCTAGGGCTACCTCCTTATTCACCTCCATAGGCGCTGAGCTGGCTAGATGCAGGTGTGAGCCTCGCGAGTTAGATTGGCTCTTCCAAGGCATCTCCCTTACCATCCTCCGGGGAAACGCCTTCTCCATTCTGTCCGCCGGGGCTGTGGGGAGGCCAGCACGTAGGACCCCATTTGCTCACCATATGGTTTAATAGGCAAAGTTATAAACTATTGTAAATAAAGACATTTAAATCTAGACGAAAAAAAAATGAAAGCTACATTGGTTCTTGCTTTGCTTACGTTTCTGTGAAATCCCGTAGCTTAGTGGTTATGGTGTTCGGCTTACGATCGTAAGGTTGTGAGTTCGATTCCCAGTGGCGAGTTGTGTCCTTGAGGAAGACATTTTATTTCCCGTGGTTCCAGTTCATTTAGCTGACTTAACTGAGTTCTACCTGCATTTGAATGGGTCAGCCTTGTCACACACTATATCCAGCTGAATCTCCCTGAGAAGTAGATTAATGGTGAACGTGTCTGTGGAATGCTTAGGCGATTTACTATTAGTTTCGCAAGCAAACTTTTCTATTGGTAAAACAACTAGTGCACTCGTCGTTTTCGGAACCGACATAAGTTCAGCGCTTGTGGACACGTTTATAATTCTACTCTGAAGACACAATAGACACCAAAATAGCATCTATGTCTGCTCTTGTATATCTCAAACCAGTGATCTCTTTCTCTTAAGAACTTTCCCTTTCTCGCTTCCTTCGCCCTCGTTTTTATCAAAAGGTAGACAAGACGATAGTGGGATTTTCATCCGCAATTTAAAATGTTGCAACTGTGTGCACTAACGCACTCCTCATCAACCATAACTTAAGTGAAAGGGCATGACTTAATGTTGGGCTCACGATCGTAAAGTCACTAGTTCGAGTGTTCAACATATTAAATTATCGTTGCTCCAATCCACATAACTGCAAAATAATGAGTTGTGACATCACTGGTGCCAAATGGAGGTCGGCCTTAGCCTTTACTTTGGACAACAAGGGTGATGTGTTGGTGTGCAGAGGGGAAACTGGCATGTATGTATATGACCAGCTGAGACACAGGTAAGTAATGCGACACGTGAACCATTACTTGCCTGTGACCCAAACCCTAAACTTGTGTTTATAAGATGTATGCTGCGTTTCTGGAAGATATTTTTGTAAAACAATGCATGTTTATAGGCAGTAAAAATCTAAAAAAAATTAGAAATTAGTATTGATCCTCTGAAATATGAATGTACGTATAGTATATTTAATAATTGTTTCTACTTTTGGCACAAGGCCAGCAATTATCCCAGTGTATTACTGGTACGTTATTTTATTGACCCCGTAAGGATGAAAGGCAAAGTTAACCTCGGCTGGATTTGAACTCAGACCATAAAGGACCGTAACTCTTTGCTGCAAAGAATGGCGTCCGACCCTCTACCGATACTGCCAATCCACCGCCCTGTTTAATAATATACTGTATGTTTATTTTAAAACATTTTGAAAACCTTTCGCTATGAATTTTGAAGTAGTGACTACGTTACATACTTAGTCTCGGCAAAAGCAAAGTGGAGTAATCGACGGTAGTACTGTTTCTCATTTGTGGTTGCCAAGACTTCATACCCCTTCGCTTCTGCCGAGAGTTATAGAAGCTGGATTCTTATAGAATTCCAATTATGTTTATGAGCTGTTTAAACTCATTAACATACAGAGCCGGTACCGGCCCAGCAAAAATTAGAAATTAGTATAGGTTCACTAAAATAGCGATGTATATATGAATGTACGTATAGTATATTTGATAAAATACTGTATGTTTATTTAAAAACTTTTGTCTTGAGCACTGATTACTGAGATGCTTAATGATTAGTTTGAAACGAGACTTACATTTGACATATGAGCTGGTCCTATTACCACCTTTACATGTAACTGCATCCAGGACTATGCTATATATTTTAATATTCCCGTTTGAAACATAAAACCACAATTTAAGACACATAATATTTACATAAAGTTGGCGAATTGGCAGATTTATTCGAACGTTGGATAGAATGCTTTGCGGTATTCGTTCCGTCTCTCTGCTCTCCGTTCAAATCCCGCTGAGGTCAACGTTGCCTTTCATCCGTTCGAGGTGGATAAAAATAGTACCAGTCAAGTACTGGGGTTAATTTTCCTGTATATCTCTTTCTCACTTCCTTTCTCTCACTCTCTATCATTCTCTGGAAGGAATCTGCTGTACTCAGACACGGAGAGATGGGGTCCGACAGGTTTTAAAAGGGCCCTAGAAACGTCGTATGTCAATATGACACCCCTACGATTCCCTCAGAAGTTATGGGACCGTGAAAAAGTGTGGTTTTATTTTATTAACTTAATGATTCTTATATATATAAGCACACACACACGCACACACACACACATACCTCCCCCCCCCCACACACACATACTGCATCCCTGCGTGTCGTACGATGCGA
>CAXHJY010000601.1:37500-50000 GCA_964016885.1 Eledone cirrhosa | reverse complement strand
CCTAAGCTTCCTACTATTGTACTTTGAGGTAGTGGTAGTGGTAGTGGTGAACACTGAGCATGCAGAAATGTCCATGCAAAGCTCACTAAGTCATTGAGTTCATTGAAGAAGATGTCTTCCATAATATATATTTCTTTTGTTATTGTTGTTGATTTTGTTTTGTTGATAATATGACATAATGTTCAAAACATTCTAAATTGACTGAAAAATGACTCAATATTGAAAGATCTTGTTATTGAATAATAGAAACCACTATAAGTGTGTGTGTTAAAGTATTTGAATTATACTTAAAAATAAAGTATTGTCCAGAGTTATGTAACTTGAAAGCCTATGGGAAACTTAGAGTGTTAATATGTCCAAGTGCCATATTTACTAAATCTATATATAGTAACATGAACACTCACATAACTCACCTCTTCAAAATGGATTTGAAAGCAGCTAAAATGAAAATGATGCTAGTAAATTAAAACTGTATATACACAAAGATAGCCTTTATTTAGTTGATAATTTAATATATTTTATATAATTCTTACCTTTAGAAATTAAAATTTTAACCTTTTCATTTATTATATTTCTAATAATACACTGCTTATGATTTTCAAAAAAGTTTGAAAATAAACATGAGTTTAGTTAACTTAGTAATATAATTAACTTTCAAATTAATTAAAATGGCATATCAAATAATAAAAGTTCTTACATAAAATTATGATTGAATGGTTTTAGATAAATGTAAACACTTTAAAATAAACAGTTTTGTATCATAGAAATTGGGATGCTAAAAGTGTTAAAATAGCAAGCGAAAAAAAGCATAAAGACCCCCCTTCGGTGATGAATGACCATGGGATTTGCACCTAGAAAGTTTCCCTCCGAGGCACAAGTCTGGGCATGGTTGTTTGTGTAAGACCAGCAGTCGCCCATACATACCAGCCTCCCCTCTTTATGCCACCAATGTTGTCCAAGGGAAAGGTAATAGCCGATACAACTTGGCACCAGTGACATCACAACTCATTTCTACAGTTGAGTAAACTGGAGCAACATGAAATAAAGTAACTTGCTCAAGGACACAAAGCATCACCCAGTCCAAGAATTGAACTTGCAACCTTCCAATTGCAAGCCCAATGCTCTAACCACTAAGTCATGTGCCTTCAAAATAGCAAGTAGCACTATTAAAAAGAATTAGCATGTAGTTGCTGGAATAAAAATGATCAGCTATAAGTAACCCTAACTGATATCTGATAACCCTGTCTATCACCATATCTTGAAAATGTACTTGAATCATTATACTTATAGAAAACAAATGCATAAACATTTAGCCAATTGATCAACACTGAAATAACTTGGCACTATGTGACTCGTGTTGTTATAGATAGTAAAATTCTTTGGATTTAGGAAGTAGTTGCAAAAAATATCTCACAGGAATAGCAGGGTCAATTAGTGACCTCAAGTGACTAAGCACAATTTTTAAGACTTTGCCACTAAACAAACCTACAAATAGTCTGAAATAAGACAGAACAAAAACAAAACCAGCAGCAGCTGCTTAAAGTTAAATAAAATTAAAAATATATATATGTGTATGTGTGTGTGTGTGTGTGTATGTGTGTGTGTGTGTGTGTGTGTATGTGTGTGTGTGTGTGTGTGTATAAATATGTGTATATCATCATCATCATCATCATTTTACGTCCGCTTTTCCCTGCTTGCAAGGGTGGGACTATATATATATATATACACATACATATATATATATGAGAGTTAAGATGTTTATGAGTTAATTTGAATGCATGTGTGTGTGTAGATATTTAGATATTTAGATGAGAATAAAAAAGAGGCATGTGAAGGCAGGTACAAAGTATGATCAAATAATATTATCTTATGTAGAAGAGTTGACTGGGAATAAAAAGAAAATATGATAAATATATTTTTCTTCAGCATTAAAGTAAAATATTTTATTAAGAAAATCTATCCTTCTAACTTATATCCTTCAATTATATTCACCCTATTCCTCTTACTCATCCTGTTCAGCATCACCTTTATCACTATTATCTATGTCATCATCATTTTATTATTATCCTAGTCATTAGGACGGTGGATTGGCAGAATCGGTAGAACGTCGGATAGCATGCTTTGCGGCACAGAGTTACGGTCCTTTACGTTCTGTGTTCAAATCCCACCAAGATTAGCTTTGCCTTTCATCTTTACGGGATCGATAAAATAAAGTACCAGTCACGGACTGGGGTCGATTTAATCGACTTGCTCCTCTCCCAGAATTGCTGGCCTGGTGCCTAGATCAGAAATGCTTATTATCCTAGTCATTATCGTTACTGTTGTTATTCTTGTTGTTGTCGATGTTGATGTTGATGTTATTATCATCATTATCGTCAACATCATCACCATCCTCATTATTATTATTACTGTCATTCTTCCTTCTCTTCTTATGTTGATTTTTGTTCTTGTATGGTTCCCAACGTCATGAACATTCGAGGCCAATAAAAAATATGATTCTTGTTGTTGATGTTGTCATTATTATTATTATTATTATTATTATTATTATTGTAGTTAGTTTTATTGTCATTGCATGCTTTTGCTGCATAATAAAGTGCTGCAATCTGCCTAGTGGGTATGTGTAATGTTTGCTCTATTGACAATGAACTTCAATAAATATACATATTTATTAGTTGCCTGCACATATATATCTATATATATATATATATGCATATATATGTGTGTGTGTATATTTGTGTGTTTGTGTATATATATGTGTGTGTGTGTGTGTGTGCCCATGTGTGCCAGTGTGTGCGTGTGCATGTGTGTGTATGTATATGTATGTACATGCCTTGAAGTGCTATTTCCTTCATGTCCTTGAGGGTTTTTTATATGTATTTATTTGCATCCTTCCTTATGTCAAATACAGTCTATTATTAGTTGGGATGGTCTCTGTGTTTAATCTCTCCACATTTCTGGATATCTCTATTTCTATGAATTTATATTTGAATATTTTCTCCAATTCTTTCACAGATATATTATTGTCTTTTGGATTTGCTTTGTCTAAATGTTGATGTATTTTTGTTGTTGTTGTCACTGTTGCTGGTGTTTTTGTTGTTACTATCATTAAGGTGAGATAAAGAAGTGGTGTCGCCATCTAGTGTGTTTTATGGAAGATGGGGGAAATAAAAATGAATGTGCTTACTCTGACTATGTTTTTCTAAGCTGGAGGAAAGATACTTGGAGGGGATACTTTCAATGTCCTTATATGATAGAGTATCCCAGTTGATTTTAGTTGGGTGTTTTCCTGGAATTTCTCTGAAAAGTTCTTCCCTTCTACCAGAAATCGTTTCCTAGTTGACGTTTATTATAATGTTGTATTCTTATTATAACTATTTATTATAATAATTGTTATTATTATATGCCCTATTATATCTACTATTCAAATTTTGTTGATTTTTCTTCTCTTATTTTGTGTTGCTTGTTCTCCTTGTGTTGTGGCTAAAAAGACATTATTATTGTTATTATTTATTATTATTATTATCATCCACATTATTATTATTTATTATATCATTGATGTTGAGGATAACAAAAACAACAATGTTATAGGTTTCTAAATGAGGCACTCAGCATTTTGTTCAATGCTCTAACTATTCTGCCAATCCACTATACTCAAAATAATAAATGAAAAAGGACACATTTCAATTTTGTGGAACTTTATCATTGAAACAGACTAGAAAATAGATGCAAATAGCCCTGATATAATATTGAAGGATTTCCAACAGAATATATGCATGTCAATTGATATGACTGTTCCTTTAGACAAGAATGTATCTGTTAAAACATTTGAAAAATTGCACAAATATAAAAACCAGGAAAAAGGTTGGAAAAATGTGGATGTTGAGAACTAAAAGAGTATCAGTGTTTTTGGGCACTCTAAGAATATTACCTAAGGAATCTAATGATTACTTATCCCAAATTCCAGATAGAATAAATACAAAAGATATTACTTATGGGAACTGCTCATATACTCAGGAAAATTCTGTTGATCTCACTATTTAAACATCTAAATATATATATATATATGGTAATAATAATAAATTTGAAGACTAAAATCTAAAGAGGGCTTGATAAGGATAAATATATATCAAATATAGTTTTAGAAAATCCTGTTAAGGGTGAAAGCAGCGATTCTTTGCTTAAACTTTAATCTGTTATTTTAATAAATAATTAATATATATATATATATATATATATATGGGTGTATATATTTTCTCCATTTTAGAAGATAGTGGAAGTTGTTGTCTCTTGAGGTCCATGGTTGTGACTTGGTGATAACTCATATGAAAAGAAAGCAAAATCAAATAATAATAATTGTTTCTACTTTTGGCACAAGGCCAGCAATTACCCCAGTGCATTACTGGTACTTCATTTTATCGACCCCGTAAGGATGAAAGCAAAGTTAACCTCGGCGGGATTTGAACTCAGAATGGCAAGGGCCGTAACTTTATGCTGCAAAGCATGGTGTCCGACCCTCTACCAATACTGAAATAATAATAGTAATGATGATTTCCAATTTAGTTACAATGCCGGGATTTTTTATAGTATGCTATATCATCAACCCCAAAAGGATGAAAGGAAAAGTTAGCCTCAGTGTGATTTGAACTCAGAACTCATTGAGCTGAAACAAATACTGTAAAGCAATTGTCAGAGGCTCAAACAGTTTTGCCAAGTCAATGCCCAAACAATGATAATAGTGATGATGATGATGGTGGTGGTGATAATAATATTAATGATTGCAACAGTAGCAAGTGTTTCTAAAATAGGAGCAAGGCCACTAATAACAACAATAATACAAATAATAATATAAAAATAATTTAAGTCATAAATTTTTTTTCTTAATCCACATCTTGGTTTAGAGTGGTGTCATCACTTGATCACCTGCGACACATGGGTTGCATGGCATGAAAAAAAAATTTGTTTCTTTTATTATGGTCAGCCATACATGTGAAAGATGTTTAGATCAAGTGATGCCTGTGCTTGAAGCTTTTTGAAGTGAAGAATGACCTTGCACTGGATCAAACCTACTCCCTGAAGAAGGGTGACAGATATCCCAAAAGAAGATCAGTTCAATATCCTTGGCCATCATTGAGTCACAGGTTTTACATTAGGGTTTTCCTTCTCCTAATATGATCTCCTGACTTGGACTAGGGGTTTCACACTATTGTTGGGTGAACTATCATACATGCTTGGGCATACATGTAAACATTTATATCTTTTCCTTAACTGTGCGAATCTTTGTGAAATAAAGAAATAAGTCCATTTTCAGACATATAGTAAAGAAATTTATGTTTGACAAATATACAGAACATAAGGAACATATGGCTAATATTCTGTTCTTGCACACATGCCTGGGTATGGTGCAGGGAGATGTTTGTACTATTGTATGGACAACAGATGTACTGGATTGGAAATAATACATATTGTCTTAGTATATACCACCTCATGCATAGTTGAAGCATAGAATAATATAATTATTATTGACAAGATTACATAAGAACTTCTTTAGACAAAGAGTGCATTCTTAGTGAAGGTGTTTATATCTTTGTTGGAATTTACCAGTTAGAAGAGTCTGAGGGATAGTGGATAGGATATTCTTATTGTTCAGAGAATCAAAGTTCTTAGGATTTACTTCTTTTGGATGTGTAGCTAGCTGAATGCATCATGTGCTTGTGTTGGCTGCATTAGTTTATAAAGGTGAGGATTATATAAGGATTAGTGAGGCAGTAGGGGAATTCTTATACTTCCAGAAAAATTAGTGTGCTTCAGTAAGTGAGGAAATATGTGTATGTGTTTATAAATATATGTATATAGGATATTATCTTGTTAAATGAGTGTCTGTAATTGAGAATATATATGTGTTTGTAAATAAGGTAAATAATTTGGATATGTATAAAACAAATAACTATTTGCTACCCATACAACATTTTTTATAAGTTTTCAAGAATGGTATCTGACTCTACATAGAAAATATAATTTTATAATTTTTGTGAATTCTCACTATATTTAATTTTTTAATAATTAAACCAGTTTCATGTGCTGAATTCCTTTATCCTTAATAAAATATACTTGAATAATGATTTCTTCATTAGGCACAAGGCCGGTAATTTTTGGGGGAGGGGAAATTCGATTAAATTAACCCCAGTGTATTACTGGTATTTTATTTTATCAACCCCATAAGGATGAAAGGTAAAGCTAACTTCTGCAGGTTTTCAACTCAGATCATAAAGGGCCATAACTCTGTGCCATGAAGCATGTTGTCCGACGCTCTACTAACACTACCAATCCCTTTCAACCATACACTCATTCTGAGATGAATATTAATTACAAAATAAATACTAACCTTAGAATGCATACCTTTAAGTATAATGATGATTTTTTAGCAATAATTCATTATAATTATTTCAGATATTCTCCTAATTAATTCTTAATAGAGCTTGTAATATTCCATATGATTTCAGTATGTATTTATGTATGTATGTATGTATGTATGTATGTATGTATGTATGTATGTATGTATGTATGTATGTATGTATGTATGTATGTATGCATGTATGCATGTATGCATACATGCATGTATGTAGTTATAAATGTATGCCAATGACTATTTATCCATATATGGTTAAGTACAATGATTCATATACAAGCATATATTCATATTCACTTAGATATATACAACAAACACCTATATTTGCATACATACGACTATATACATGAATACATTCATAGATGCACCCACTTTATAACCATCGTTATTGTCAACATACTATTAATCACTTTAAAATTAAAATAAAAAATGTATGAATAAAATATAAATGAAATGTTACGGAAAACCAGCACCATTACAAGTATTGACATGACTACAACCTCCAATCATCAATGTTACAATGAATCAAACAACAAGGAAGCCTCTATAGGGTTATATTGTCTCCTAGAAATAACAATCAAATCTTCCTCAAACAAATATATATATATATATATATATACATATATATATATATATATATATATATATATATATATATATATATATATATATATATATATATATATATATATATATTTATATATATTTATTAAAATAACAGATTAAAGTTTAAGCAAAGAATCGGTGCTTTCACCCTTAATGGGATCTTCTGATCCTCTTTGGATTTTAGTCTTCAAATTTATTATTATTACTATATATATTTGGCAGTATCGGTAGAGGGTCGGACGCCATGCTTTCCAGCATAGTTACGTCCCTTTACGATCTGAGTTCAAATCCCGCCGAGGTTGACTTTGCCTTTCATCCTTACGGGGTCGATAAAATAAAGTACCAGTAATGCACTGGGTAATTGCTGGCCTTGTGCCTAAAGTAGAAACAATTACTATATATATATATATCAAAACATACTTACTTGTCATATATATATATATATATATATATATATATATATATATATATATATATATATATATATATATATATATATATATATATACATTAAAGCATGTGGCTGAGTGCTTAGAGAATTGAATTCGCAATCATGCATGAGGTTGTGAGTTCGATTCCCAGGCGATGTGTTATGTCCTTGAGCAAGACACTTTATTTCACGTCAGTATTACATTCATTAATAATAACTATAATATTAATATTATATATATATATATATATATGTGTGCATGCGTGCGCGTGCGTGTGTGTGTAAGTGTGTGTGTATGTGTGTGTGTGCGTGTGTGCATGTCTAAATGACTATATATGCATGTGTTTGTATATGTATGTATGTATGTATGTGCATGTGTACTGGTGAATTGTGTGTGTATGTGTGTGTAATTGTGTGTGTATGTGTGTATGCTAATAATCACTTCTATATCTACACTTCAAAGCAACATTGGTATCATGATAATGATCATTATCATCATCACCAACATCATCAACACTAGCTACTAGATTTAGGTCATTAATTCTCACCACTACTTCTTGTCCTAATTGCTACTCAACATTATCCTCTTTCTTCACCCTTTCTTGTTCCTCAACCTTCTTTACCATCATTATCATAATTTCTCTTAATTCATAATTAATGACTTTTCACCTTAGTCTGTCATGATTAACTCTGTAGTTGGTATTATAGTTGAATATGAAGGATGTGTGACGGCTGGGAAGAAATTATACTGTTCTGTTGGATATGTAATGTTAGATATTAGAACAGATGATAAACTAACATAAAATTGGTTATAAGAGGAAAAAGAAGACTAAGCTGGTATGGACATATGATATACATGGAGTCTGACAGTTTGTTAAAGAATTATCAACAGATGGATATGGAAGGAACTTCTAAAACATGGAAAAAAGTGGTTAAAGATAAACTCATGTGTTTGAATCTCATATGAGAATGAGATGACAAAGAGCAACAATAAGTGGGAGGTCCCTGCATTAGAGAAGACCTGTACAACCCATACAGGCATAGGAAAACATACATAAAGGGATTATGATGAGTATAATGATGTTGAGGGAGAGAGAGAGAGAGAGAGAGAGAGAGAGAGATAGAGAAAATAGTGATGTTGATTATGAATATGAACAAAAAACAGTCACAAAGCACACAATTGAGTGAGAAGTTGAAATATTTTTGTTCAGAGTAAACACAGAAATTAATAAAGTGTGACACCCAGAAAAGCGACCAGAAGCAGTGGCCATACTTGTACCACAACAACGATATATACAAATAGGTTGACGACTTCACACACACACACACACACACACACACACACACACACACACATATACATATATATGTTTATCCCAGGTTCAATTGTAGGTAACCGCAGTAAGTAAGGTACTCAATACATAGCAGAGTATAAATATTTAATATAGAAATGGCTTCTACAGGACTAGAACTGCTTTCTTGAAGATTTCCTCCGAATGAAACAGTTCTAGTGCTGTAGAACCCATTTCTATATTAAATATATATATATATAGTAATAATAAATGTGAAGACTAAAATCTGAAGAGGGCTCCATAAGGATTACATATATATATATAAAAAGTATATATAAAAACCAGTAGAGCAAATATTTATCATAAGTACAGATTAAACTTTAAGCAAAGAATTGCTTAAACTTTAAACTGTACTTATAATATATATATATATATATACACTATTACTACTATATACATACACACACACACACACATATATATATATATATATATATATATATATTGTAAGTACAGTTTAAAGTTTAAGCAATTCTTTGCTTAAAGTTTAATCTGTACTTATGATAAATATTTGTATATGTGTGTATGTATATAGTAGTAATAGGTAGTAAATAAATCCAAGGTATAGATCAACAGAAGTCCATAGGTTGAGTTTGAATATAATTATTAAGCCCAATTATGTGTGTGTGTCAATGTATACATTCTTGTGCATACCTACTAATCATTTATATAAGATTATTTAGTTAGTAGCATTTAACATAGGGGCCATTGTGTTCTCCATACAATGGTGATCACCATGTCAAACGACTTCCAATGTATATATACATATACATATACATATATACTAAGCATATCTGACGACCTTTTGATTACAGAGTCAGGTTCGATCTATCATAGGTCTTGCCTCGAGCTGATCGATAGTGAAACATATGTAATATGTTATTAAATATGTTATGATGCAACACTGAACCTTGTTCCTTATCCTTATAGTATATATATGTATATATATATATATATATATATATATATATATATATATATATATATATATATAGAGAGAGAGAGAGAGAGAGAGAGAGAGAGGGAGAGAGAGAGAGAAAGATTTACACAGATTAGCAATACAGCGGCCTCCTGAAATAACCCATTTATTGAGTCAATAATAACCAAAATATGCTGAAACAGACCTCGATAAATTTACTCTAACTCTTGAACTATAGTAATCAAAAACGATATCTAACATACATACATACATACATACATACATACATACATACATACATACATACATACATACATACATACATACATACATATAACAATAGTCAATTATATAACGAATTTTATCAGCCTCTGGTAGGATGTGAGGCAAAATTGACTTTGGAAAACCTAAACGACTAAGCAAATACCACAAAAAATTGTGTTGTGCTGTAAATAATCTGCCAATAAACCATCTTAACAGCAACAACAATAACAATATTAATTGCATTGATAGCATATACTGATGGATCCTATTGTGTTCTCCATACAAAAGGATCTGTAAACAGTATTATGCTTTGGCAATTTACTTTATTTACATTAGTATAATATTGACATATTTGAAAATGTTCTCCTATATATAAATGTGAATAGAGGGAAAATGTTGACTGTATGTACATATAGATGAGATTATGTACATATTTACATATGGACACACACACACCTATATATACATATATATATATATATATATATATATATATATATATATATATATATATATTTATTTAAATATATATGTATATGTGTGTGTGTGTGTATCTCTCCCCCTATTCTCTGTCTCTCTCTCTCTATATATATATATACATAAGCGCATCACATTTGTTTTTCAACTCTTCAAAGAATGATATGCCTATCGAATATGATATATACAATAATACTGAAATAAAAGAAGATATTAAAACAAAGTTTTTCAAATAAAAAAATAATGGAACAAATTTAAATAATAAATAAAGGTGCGAAAAAACGTTTGCGTTGATGCTTTTGAATTTTGTTATTTTTGTATATTTTGTCAAAAAACCCAATCTACTTGACAACATATATATATATAATTCAGTATGCTGTTGCGTTCTCCAAAACAACAGTGATATACACAACATTATATTATATGTTGTCAAGTATAGATTTTAGGAACAATCAAATGTAAAAGATATTGCTTAGTATGCAAAATATAGGAATAACGCAGAATTCTTAATAAAGGTTTCATGATGCAAGGCTATTTTCAGAAATGGCATGACAGTGCAGCAATGTTATTACTGAACATTCACAACAAATACATACTGAAAAAAAATTGAAAAAATCGTGATGTAATTTCTAGACCGAAATTGTCATGTGAAAAGGAAAGACAATAACAAAACTGTTAGATAAATTTATTAAAAAATAGAAGAAAATAAAAGGAAGGAAGCAAAGTTCTAGATCTAATATAGTAGAAGACACACACACACATATATATATATATATATATATATATATGTGGGCATATATTTATATGCTTATATATATACATATATAATATATATATATGTATATAATATATATATATATACATATATATATGTGTGTGTGTCTGTGTGGCTGTGTGTATGCATTTGTGCATGTTAGTTTTCGTTACTTTCAAGTTTTCCAAGAAATGGATCAATCTTCCAAATGTTAAATTTCTTTTTTTGTTTAGATTATATTAGATGAGACACAACTGACCCTTCAGGTTTTTTTGTTGTATAGAGTTGGAAATTCTGTCATCAACACATGTACATGCTCTCTCTTTCTCTCTCTGTCACAGGATAAATGACAAAGTCAGCACCTTTAAGAAGAAGGTATCTAATTGAATATAGAAAAGCAGCTAACCAATCTGATCCTGTGATAAGAGTTCTACCAACTGCATTCAATCAGATTTATAAATTAATTTCTTATGCATATGTAGAAAACAAATGACAATTCAAAAGACACACATACATTCAGAAACACACACAGATAAAACAACACTCAGCAAAATACAACACAGACAATATTTATATGTAATATCTATATATATTATACTGTAAATGTGGTTAGCGTTAGGAAGGGCATCCAGCCATTGAAAAATAGCCAGAAACACCCCTATATGTGCTAGACATGGTGACCCAACACAACTTGCCTCAAAATAGGACCTGTCTAACCCATGCTAGCGTGGAAGATAGACGTTAATCGATGATGATGATATATGACTAAAGTTTCATATTATCATATATCGCTACCCATATATTATTGTATTTCATAGTTATGCTATATAGTGCAAATTCTATTCAAAGAAGAATGTACAATTTCTAAAGTTATCAGTTTGAGACAACAATATAAAATGTAAAGAAAGCATAATATTAAAATCTAAAGTCTGTCTTAAGCCAGAAGGCTTGTAAGGACAGTGTTTATCCTGGTTTCATGGCGTAGAGCGACTAAGAGTACAAGACTCCTCCCTGGACATGACACCAATCCATCACATGGTTAAACCCACAGCTATTGCTGGTACTCATTTTCAGCTGAGTATACTGGAGCAACATTAAATGAAATCTTTTGCTTAAGATCACAACACACAACCCAACCCAAGAATGGAACCCATGACATTATGATCGTAAGTCCAACACACTTACCACCAGGCCATGTGCCTCCACTTATTAAAGAAAATAAATAATCAGCCCTTCCTTAGACCTCCTGGAATTTTTACATTTATATTTTATATTTTCAGGTGTTACAGTTT